>JAUESF010000052.1:6182439-6193407 GCA_032274765.1 Malacoctenus tetranemus
TTAGTGATTCAAATATTGATTCATATTTAAGCCACATGTAACAAGAATGTGTAAACCAGTTGAGCTGCATATAGCTTTCATTGAGATGAAAATCCTTCCTGAACTATGACATTCAACTCAGGGCTGGCATTGTGATCCATCCAAATTGACTTCTTTAAAAAAAAGAAAGTTTGAACCAAAGCAGCAGCTAAAAACAGACCAAATGTTCACATGGGATAAAAAAAAATGTGCACAATGACTAAAAAGTGGGCATTTTAAAGATATTTGTTAAAAAAAAAAATCCAACATAAAAGCTTGTTCTTTGAAACCAACTGCTTTGAAGGCAACATGGGGTAAACACTGTAATCAAATTGAATAAACTCAAGATAAAGTTGAAATGTAAAAACCTTCAATGTTCTACTTTTTTGAATGAATGAATGCAATCAATTGAACACAGCAAAATAATTAAAGCCAATTTTACATATGAGGTGTCACGACTGCAGGTGTTGTCCCGAGGACGCGATCTGCTGGGGAGGAGAAGCTTTATCCCCTCACCTCCAGAACTGAGCATTGTGGTGACCGCTAAGCACCCCTATCTAATAAATGGACACCGCTAATGTGTGGTGTCGGGCCATGTGAAACAAAGCGTGTTACAGCGCTGTGACCGGGAATTCAACCGAATTCATATACAGCCATCCGCACAACAAAAGGCGTCGCCCCTCGACTCCAGAACTGCACCGTCATGGCACACAGGCCAGTCTTCAGGAGGAAAAACAGGCAAACTGAAAGCATTTCCACAGGATGCCGTTAGCATGGCGGCGGTTAGCTGCCTGTGCAGGCCCAAAGCTCATGTTGGGCCACTTGCATGGTCGTTTTCTTCCCGGAAGGAAAAAATATACTTTAACATTTAACTCGCTCCACCATTCACATTTAGGGAAAACGGAAGCGTTTCATTGACGTTATGGTGGCCTCGAACAAAAAACCGCGACCGACTACTAACCGGTAAGCAACCTATCAGCATGGGATTTCCAACTGACTTCCGTCCTAACGAATGGGCAAAAATACTCGGTCTGTGTCACGTTTTCGCAAAGGAAAACGCAGGCCAGCATTTTAACGGAGTGGACACTCCCATGCCACTTTAGCTTCAGCTAACAGGGAGCAATAGCCGGCCAAGTTACCATTTAACCACCAACAGCAGGTTATAACGGCTGTGACGGGAACCCGACTCCCTGATAAAAATGAATGAGGCATCTCGCTGCAGTCGCACAACGATCGTTTTTGTTCTTTCCTACAATATAAACGGACAATACAAGTGTTCTACCGAACAAAATGGAGGATGAACGAAAGCGAATATCGTTTGAGCCACATAGCTAATGAGGTGCTTTAAGATCCAGACACAAACCCCGTTTTAATTGATCTTATCCTGGAGCACGATGGCGCGACTCGCGACGGAGCGTCTCGCACAGATTTCGGCAGACAAAATGAATACGGCGCTCGCTGAGCGCTTGTCCGCCATCTTGGAAAGAAAAAGGGGCGGTAGCGACCAATGCGATTCACAGACACCGCGTCGGAAAATGCTAGAAAGAGCGGAAGGTGCTCCCGCCTCACTTTACGCTTTTAACGTTGCCTGAAGTTAGGCTACGATTCCACAATATAACGGTAACAGATACTTCTTCGTGATTAGTGTGCATATCAAATACTTGTAGGAGTGATCAGTATTCTCAGTGAAGCCTTCAGCTGGGTAGGAATCCCGTTATCCCAACTTGGGAAGTTGTTGATTCTACTTGTGAAAGATACAGAACACGCGTTTTTTTACGTATTAAAATAATCCAAAATCAATTCATTCGATTGACTCGAATAGATTAGAGAAATGCAATCACGATTTTAAGCGACTGAAAGATGTATCAAGTGGGGGGGATTTATTCACTGGGCGCTGTCAGTTCAGGTTTCCCTTGCGTGTCGAGGTGGAAGCTAACTTCAGCAATGACCGGCCTGATTTGAGCTAGCTGCTAATCAGCGCTGCCATTCATATGTCTGTGCTCTTAAAACGCAACACAAAAAAGCTGCGATTGAGTCGGACTTTTATGTTCCAATTATATATGATTTTCTTGTAATACTGGGAGCGTGCTTCTAATAAAACATTAAAAACGAGGGTCATATTTCTCATTCGCTCATCTTATCGGACCGGCACAAGCAATCAGCCTGTTCACTGTGCTAACTTAGCGCCCTAGCGAGACCCCGCGATACCGTCCACCACCGAGCGTGTGTAGCCATTAAAAAAAATCGCGTGAAAAACAAGACTGCCGCGAGAACCCCATGCAAAGAATAACGAAAAATGTCGACGATCGTTGAAAAAGAAGCGGCACAGCAAGTGCCACCGCATCTTCACCACCACCGGACACCATGTGTACCACTCCGCTCGCTTATCCCCCATTCAACAAGGCCTCTAGCTCTGCAGACAAAAAGCAAGGCCATGCAAAACGCCAGTTTTTCCTCCCACACAACTTAAGATGCCGACACAAGGAGCACTACTCACGTTAATGTTGGCAAATGTACCGCCACCATAGGATGCCCAGACGTATTTGGCGTCCGCGTATCCAACAATGGCCGCGTCCTGGCAGCTGCCATCAGCCATCAGGTTGTCCACGTAGCTTTGCCAGGACATGTTTGTGAAATTTGTTCTAAGATGGAGAAAGTACGACGGCTCAGGTTTAGGTCACGATCGTCTCTCGAACGACGAGGAAACGGCGAGAAAGCTGCGGTCAAGGATGGTTCAACGGGCCTCCAGCTAACGGAAAAAAACCCCGGCTCCGTCACGTCCCGGCTTTCTTTTGGTCTAAGCAACGAAGAGGAGCCGCCGCAATCGGACAGGCGCTTGGGTGTAGTCCTGACTGAAATTACTCCGCCCCTGGGTCGTTGTTCGCCCAGCTGGCTCTTTGGAAAATATACTAGGCGGCGGAGGAATATATTCTCGCTGATCAATACGCCAGCAAGACACTACTTTTTCTCCAGTACGTCAAAGTATATAGTCCAGTCTCCCTTTACCTTAGATATTGTGTTGGTATGGCAACTCTGAACCCACATTTAGTAGTATAGATCAGGGGTGGGCAACATTCATGATTGTGAGGGTCGCAGAGAATTCCAACACAGTGCGGAGCGGCCAAACTGTGACTGAGCACGTGTAGGCTGTGTAAGGATAAAGAGGAGTGATTTTGTTTCTCATTTACGTTTTTATTTTGGATACAGTAATTCATGAGTGCATGAGGTTACGACATTTATCCTCACCTTTAAAACCAAGAATAGAATTTCTTCTTAAGGCACATAATAGAGATTATGATTAGCCGTCTGGAGGCTGTTATGCACCTGTGCTTGTACAGATATAATAAATATAGACATAGATAAATAGAAATGCTAATAAAAGATGGGTTTTTTCCTCTTGCAATAGTCACAATTATATCTCAACTGACTGAATATATTGTGTATATTATATTTAAATCTCTTTGCGGGACTCCAGTAATCACTGCTTTTTTAATTTTCGTTCATTCAACATCTTACAACTTTTCCATCCAAGGGTCTTAAGAGTGTAAGATAACAGAAATACACATGTGTGTGCCATGTGTGACCTCACAAGCATATTTGTTAAATACTCTGTCAAATTTTTCGTTTTGAAAAGAATAACTGTTTTTTGTAGGTGCAGTTTTTGGCAGTGATATTTCATTGTTTTGGGAGAAAAATAGCTTTAAGAAGTAAAAAATAAAACAGTTCAAAGGTCAGACTTCTTCCTGTAGCTGCTTAGACTGCAGGTTTTCATATTTTTCCCCCTCCCTCATTCTTTGTCTTTTGCGGCTTCCTTTATCTTTTTTAGGCTCTCCAACATGCCACGGAAATGCCGAGTAATCATTATCCAGAAGCTTCCAGAAGTTCCTCCTGTGTCACCCTGCCGAGGAAAGAGAGCAGAGAGAAGTTATTTATCAACCAGTCGGGGAGAAGCAGGCGAGGCAGAAACTCTTGTCAATCCCGCTTGCCACGTCTGTATCCTGCTTCCCTATTGGCTGTCGGCGGTCGCCATGGTCACCTCTGTTTATTTGTGCTGTACAAAATAGTGGCGCTCACAGCCAAACCACTCAGCCTGCAAATGAGTCACGAAGATAGAGAAAAGTAGCTAACTTGTCGGTCTTTGGTTTCTGGACGAGGTCGTTAACATTGTGTACCGTCATCAAGGCAGCTGGACGACACAACACACGGCTGCTCGGCAGACACGCACATGTGGCTCTTATTTGCCACTTAAGAAGACCTAGTCATCAGCATTTGTCAGAGGCTGAAAAGTGTTTTACATGCTGAGAGGGAACATGAATAATGAAGTCAAAGCAGTTTTTTTCCCTCCCCCACGAACTCTCTAAAGTGGACTCCTGCAGACGCGAGGCCCCGTTAAACAAACTCCGATGTTTTCGGGTGCGAGCACAGAGCACGACTGACTTCAACACCTGGCACTGATGCATCCTGTTCAGCAGGGAGATGCGTGGTTCTGCCACAAGGTTGCAGCTTCAACAGATTACTGCCCAAAGAAGAATTCTTTCTTCTTCATTTTTCCTGCCTTGACAGGCAATCGTCTGCACGAGTTCTTTGTTTAATGGAGAGGCGATTTCTCCACATAAAGCCAGCAGTAGAAAGTAGAAAATGTCCTCAATCCTGGAACGACCCAGCTGTGTTTCATGAGAGCGCTGAACACAACGGATACGGTGGTAAAAGCTGACATCATCGCTCAACGTCCCCTGGATGCGCATGCGGTCACCTCATCAACGTCATCATTTCTTTGGTTCTTATTGGAGGATTTATTGTTTAACTTAATCCTGAGCTGAAGTTCCACTTTGTCGTTGATCCACACTCACCCGCTGCAATCATACATTCACCCAATGTTGTTTCTACACTTTTTTTTGCACATCTAATCTGGGTCCTCTGAGGTTACAGCCTGTGACGCCAGACGGTGTCAATTTCTTGACGTCTGCTGAACGTTCCAGCATTGAAATCAGAAGGACCCCCCTCATTACAGAGCTAATTGTAGTACAAATGTGGTAGTTGTGGACATCTTTTGTACTTCAAATTCAACCTCATTTCAGACATTGTTTCCATACTGATTCAAGGCTTGTTGCATTGTTGTTGTCCCACTGCAGATGGTGACGTACTGCTCATGATTATTTTCCTATAGTGTCATTTCACTACAGAAAATAAGTCCTCCACCTTCTGGAACCAGGAGAGTGCAATTATACCCAGAGGTTGAAAAGAAAAGCACAACCACCCTCTTATTGTGTCCTAATTTTGCCCTTCAGATGCTCTGAAATATGTGTTGTTATGAAGTCCACGGTGGTGCAGGCCCTCAAATATTATATCTCCGTCTGCACAAATATAAAAAGAACGATGTTACGCTACGTATTCGTGTAATCATACAAAACTATTTCTGCTGGATAAAAGCTAATATTGGTGATATCTGCTTTCATTTCACAGCGCCACCTACAGGCCTGGAATACATCCTGTGTTTCCAGTGGTTCCTGAAAAGGCCCTGTGGTGATGGAGAGTCCTCAGTGAACAGATTTCTTTTTCTCTCTGGTGTGGACGGGGCCTTTTCTTTACAGTCAGGCTGAAAATGTGGACATATCGACCACAAGGAAGCAAATGTTTGTGACGGTGTCAGCGTCGGCGTTTTGAACAGGAACTGCTGTCAGCCAGTGGTGCTTTGTGTGACATTTGCCCTCCTGACACAAGTCCACGTAGGTCTTGTGTGCATGTGATCCTGTGTCACAGGCAATATGAGGAACAGCTCAGCAGTCCGCTTAACTCAACCCCCCCCCCCCCCAATAAAAAACAGGAGTGGAACTGGAAAGAAGCTTGAGCAGATTTCACAACATCACAGCCACAGTTTGGTCTGTGTGACCGTGAAGTTATTTGCACTCTCACATCACAGTGGGAAGATCTGAGGTTTGAGGTGGAGTTGAAGGAGGCTTCTCTTCCTGTGAGGATTCGGTACGTTCTTACTGGCCAGTGTACTGGTTTGTTCTCACAGTCTGAATTAGTTGTCCCAGCCAGAGTTTGGCTTCACTCTAAAGTTTTGGGCAAATCAAAGATTGAGGAAGGGGGTTTAAAACCTCCCCTAAAAGGCAATTTTTGGGCGGGTCTCCAGCGAAAACAGGTTGGGAGCAACTGGTGCAGTAAACGAGACAGAAAATATGCAAATATTACTGACTGTAAAAGTAGAAAAATGTCAAACACTGATTGAAAGCATCAAGGAAAAGACTGTTTTTTTGTGAGCGCCACTTGTTTAAAAGCCACACAGGGGTGTGTATCGCAATGAGGACCCAGTGGCTCTTTGAAGACACAAAGAAAGTTTTGGGCAAAAAAACATCAATTGCATCCATTTTTTAAAATTCAAAAATACATTTCCAAAAGCACAGTGAAGTAGTAGAGATATTTCAACATGTTATCTCTTCAAATTGACACATTGAAGTCCATCCGATCAGATTGTTTTGCCTCCTGTTCAGCTATGAAAACTACATTCAATAACATATACAGATATATAACAGAAACACCATTTCATTACCTTCTTTTTGTGCTTCCTGAGGCTCTGCAGTTGGATCCGCTGTGTATTTTGGAGCCTGATATGCAGTCCAAACCTTTTTTTTGCACCACAATTGAACAAAATTATTAATTCATGAGCCGAGTTCATTCTTTGTCTTGTGTGGCACCAGGAAGCAGAGCTATTTCTATCACACACTGATGAACACCGCCAAAGTGGGATGTGTTACGATGCATTTCTGAAAAACCTTCGTCACATGGTCGCGTCGTCTGAGCCCGTCATTTCTGTTTGTCGAAATTCGTCAGTTCTTACATGCGCTTACTGCTCTCACCTGTGTTGAATATGCGATTGATGGGAGCGGGTTCTACTGCAGGACTATCAGAGGCCATTTTCACGAAAGAAATCTCAACTTCACGATCACAATTTTAAGCGAAAAGGAGCCCTTTCTCTTTCCATTTGTCACGTGCTCCTGAAGTCGGCTCCGATGCACTGCATTAAATATTGAGCGGCAGCAGGTAGCCAGGATGAAGCACGAACGTTGCTCTTCCTCCGCGACAGCGTCTCCTCCCTGCTCACCGGGTCCGGCTCTGTCACAGACAAAGGAAATCAATAGCAACCCGGGCCGGGGCAGCGAAGAGAACGCACGCGTCTCACCCCGGGAGACACAAAGCAGAAAGCATCAGCGATGACAGATGAGCCGTCAGAAGCGCTGCACTGACGACACCCTGTGTGGACTGGCTCTCTCTGAGAATGCTTAAAGGCTTTTCCCCCTGTGAGGTTAATGAGAATTTGTTTTTATCAATCAAAAATCAGTTTTTTTTCCTGTGTGACAATCAGCTCACATAGATCTGAAAAGGTCAGATCAAAGGTCAGCGTGGCACGGGAGCTCTTATTGGAGCGACTCTCCTCAGAGGGCTGCAGGCCCTCGCGCCTCAGGGACGGCTCAACAGCTCATCACACCGAGCGTGGCGGCAGCGCTTTGACGTCACTCGCATGCAAATCAAAAAGCAAACACACGCACACAGGTGCACACGCATGCACAAGCGCATGCCGTGTTTTTGTGCATGCCGGGGACAATAAAGCCACTTGCATTGATTGTCTCTTGGACTTTCATTAACCTCAGCTGTGACTGCCACCTGCCCGACCCTCCCGTCACTTCCTCCAGTGGTTTCACCTCAAAGATGAAGGAGTTCCAGAATGGGCGGCACCATTTGATCCTCTGGTAACACAACTCCCAATGAGTTCGTGTGCAATCCAGACACACACTCACCTCACAAACAGCCAATCCCAGCTGATTTACACTGCAAATAATCATCAGTACATTTAGTCTAACCTGAACTTTAACCCTCAATCAGGCTAATGGTGATTTCCTTCTTAAAGATGTGATACTTTGGTGAATCATGATCAGATAGTTGAAAGTCATCCTTTTGTGCACCACACTGATGAACTTTCACTTGAAATAAGCATGAAGTGTATATCTTTCATGATTAAGGCATTCAAAATCTCTTATTTCCACATCATATGACAGGACAGAAGAATTGTAAAGAACACAAGAACAGGATTGTGTAACCTTTAAACAGCTATTCACTGAGAAATATGTTACATGTAAGGAAAAAAAAATGATCTGTCAGTCATTCTGGACAACTAGTCCTGAATTGTGAGGTAAAAACACTGTAAACAGAGATGCACACAGTGTTTGAGGAGCCCTCCGTTTGTCTAACTTTCAAACACGTCTTCACATAAAGATTCAGTAAGTCTCTACATTTCTCTGTGAGCAGATGGAGGTCTTCACAAAGTGGGTAAAACACATCCTCACACACATGCATATTCTCATGTGATCACTTGTAAAACTCAGGTATGCAAATGCAATGCGCCGTCTCCATGCACGCAAAATACAAAGCTGACGTAGTGCAGGGCGATCCGAGGCCAGTGGGTTACTTTGAATCAGACGGTTTCCACAAAGGTTTCGGCTTTGTTTTGACCCTTTCACAATACTTTTTTTTAATTTGAGTTCCATAAGATGTTTGTTAGGTGCTGAAATATAAATGTAAACTTGCAGCCATTCAGATCTCATGATTGTGCCTAAAAATAAGCAGCTATGGTATGAAGAACAGCCCTCCTTGTTGTTTCCGGCTCCTCCTCAGGATTCAGACCTCCTTTCTCTCGAGCTCTCTCCATGAAAAACATCCTTGAGGAATGTAGATCATCTCACTCCCACAGTGTGTGTTGTTCTCCAAGTGACAGCACAAAGACTTTTTGGACAATCTGATTTTGTACGTTGGTGTCTCATTGGTTGAAATCACTTGGATTCTGCCTTTTGCACGAGAAATCTCCCCCTTTGCGGGGAAGCGTTGGGGTTTAGCCAGCGGTCAGGACGACGCTGTCGATCTGCAGTGTGAGTTACTTTACATGCAGTGCTGCTGTTCGCTGGTCGTGTGGCCTGACAATGTACAGAGCGCACAAAAAGAGCCACTGTTCTGCACGGATGAATAGTCATGATTCATACTGGAGGATTAAGTGCGTCTTCTGCCGGAGGGACGCAGTTCTGGGCACCGCAGGTTTTTCCTGTTTCACTGAGAACTTCTGAACTTCTGAGTCTCTCGTTTTGTTGGGCGTCACCATTTTGCTGATGTCAGAATTAGGACAAGAAAAATCAGCAGTGTATTTGTCAAGCAAAGAAAGCAAATGTGGTCAATGTTAACAATGGCAGTGGCGAAAAGAAATGCAAACTCCCTCCAGTTACATCAGAGTAAAGAATGCATGTTCCAGGGTTCCCGAGTCCAGCAGAGCTCCTCCTCTGGTCATACGTCCTACAATGCAAACATAGCGTGAGGTTGTGCTCAGTCACTGCTGCGATTCCTCCGGTTCAGGCTCCATCGATGCTGCATGACGAAGAAGAAATCGTCAGCTCCCACCAAACTTTCAGCTCCAGTTTGGAGACGGTCGCTTACGCTGTTCGCGCTGTCGTTATGTTCGTTGGGCCCATCCTCAAAACATTTATTCAAAGCAGCTTCTAAACTGGGGCGGCGAGGTGGCTAGCACTCTCGCCTCACAGTAAGAAGGACCTGGGTTCATGCCCAGGTGGGGGCCTTTCTGTGTGGAGTTTGCATGTTCTCCCTATGCATACGTGGGTTCTCTCTGGGTACTCTGGCTTCCTCTCACAGTCCAAAAATGGTCAATTGGCGATCCTTAATTGTCCATAGATGTGAGTGTGTGTGGCTGTTTGTTTCTGTGTTGCCCTGTGATGGACTGGCAACCTGTCCAGGGTGGACCCTGCCTTTCCCTGTAAACAGCTGGGATCGGCTCCAGCACCTCCTGTAACATGGAATAATAAGCAGTACAGCCAATGAAATGAGATGAGCTTGTAAACCTCATCACTTGTTCTTTTTTCCTCCATCCGGACACACAGAGTTCGATTGTTTGTCATGCAGGTACGTCGTCATTGACACATGCAGTCTCTTAGGCAGGACAGACCCTGTACTGCTTCTACTGCAAACTGACTTTGAGTTCCCTTGATGGGGTCAGCCGGGGTGTGGGGGGAGCCGGGGAGGGATGGTGCCAAGCTCAGTGCTGCAGGAAGACTGATGGCCGGCTGTGTTGGGTGGGAAGCTAAACACAGTAGCAGGTTGAGGATGGATTTGTTCTTGGAGCTTCACCGCTGTAGGTGTCTGCCTACAGAAAACGATGACCAGCTAACCAGAGGGTCCAGACTGCAACGATGAGCAAGTGGTTTGCGGTGTTTTATGCTTCTTAGTGGTCAAGAAAAATAAACATCCCACATCTAGCGAGCTGGCAGAGACACAATGATGCTCAGCTTATACCACCATGAAAATAGTGACTGAAATTACCTGTCTGTTTACACAATCTCAGAACAGAAGTCGAAAGCTTGATGTTGACGTTTTATATAGAAGTCACATTCAAAGGTTTCTGGTGTTGAAAAGCTGCTAAACAACACTTCATCACTGGTGATTTTCTCCTCCAGCTCCCTTGTCTTGATTACACTGAAGTTGCAATTCGCACTTTTTTTGTATTATGTTCACACAGCCGAATTTCTGTCATGATGCAACAGTTGGAAAAGAGGCCTAAACCACATACTGTGATGAAATGGGACTGGCTGTATCAGTTGGTGTGAAAAAACCGTGACCTTTTGAGTCCTCTCAGTGGAACTTTCAAAGTGGCTTTCGTGTTTGTTTTTCATTTGGTTGATTAAAAAAAGAAATCATGTCATTTATGGAGGAGCAAACGGAACAAAGGCCTCACTGTGGCCTGCTTGTTTGTGCTTATTTTAATGTTCATTTGGTTACCATAGTTGTAAATACACTGTATGCACACAGAAGCCGTCTGTCAGATGTGTGTGTGTGTGTGTGTGTGTGTGTGTGTGTGTGTGTGTGTGTGTGTGTGTGTGTGTGTGTGTGTGTGTG
>JAUESF010000052.1:6193507-6206203 GCA_032274765.1 Malacoctenus tetranemus
CACACACACACACACACACACACACACACACACACACACACACACACACACACACACACACACACACACAAAACAAATGGTCTGCAGAAATCAGATGACATTTATTTAAAGCTTAACAAACAGAACATAACAAAGGAGCGGGGCAGTCAGTGATGGATGCCTGTCACATCTTTTCCACAGTTGCTAAAGCTGCAAACACAGAAGGGAGCTGCTCATGTGAGCTGGCCCGTGTCAGCAGAGGCCCCAGGTCCTTTCCAGGAGAATGTCACCTGCACTGCATTGTTTTCTTTTATCTGATAAATATGCATTTAAAGCTGTGGGAGACCCCAAACTACACGTGTGAGAATTTCAACTTTTAGCTTTTCTTTTCCTTTTTTTGTCCTAATTTGTGTATCTTATTGTATCAGATTATCAAGTCATCTTTCTAACGACTTGATTGCTTTCTGGTGTTTTTCTCCTCAGTGTTTTTCATTTTTCGTCACTCCTCTGCTGCTTTCTTCTCAATGAGTTTGAATTTAAGAAAACTTTGATTTGATTCATTGATCTTTGGGTGCTTGGATTAAACAGCACCTTGAACTAATGTTACCTTTAAAAAAAATAAAGGGGGAAGTAAGGTCCTGACATACACGGATCCTTCAGCATCTATGCTGCTTCAGGCAAAGCAGTGCGTCATTCTGGCTGCTGATGACCCACATAGGAAGGACAGTCACTCACCCTTTTGCTTTCCCCTTTTTTTCTACGAACTTCTGTGAGTAAGACTGCAGGCAAAGACCGAGTTCCACTGAACGTTGTTCGTCAAACGGAAAGGCCTCACGCTCCAACCTGCTCATTCATGAAGGATGATGAAAACCTAGTTTCCTTCAGTCCTGCTTGTGAGCGTTTTTTCCTGTGGAGTGAACCTGTATCGCCCTCTCCTCACGCAGCCTATGGAAAATATACCTGAACACTTTCAATAGATTTTAGTTCGTGAGCTAAACGAAGCTTCTGAAATACTTTATGCTCAACATTTATTGTGTTTGGCTTCACTCCTAAAATGATTCGACACATATTGAATTGTCGGTTATCATCATTCATAATAACCTGATTGTCTCGCCTGGTCATTATTATCTGGCTGCATGTCAGCACCTCTTCGATATACAGTCAGACCACTGGCACCGAACCAGTTTTCCCTGAATCACCTGCTGCCAAGCACGTATCGAGCTCTGATTTACCAAAGGTTTCCAGTGAAGCCAAACATTATTGGAAATACTCCAAAGAGCCCTCTGTAAACACAATGGGCGCTTTTGTAAGACTGTTCATAAGATGTTACAAAGCGTCACATTCTGACGCCTCCACAGAGCAAAGACCCTCCCCAACCCATTGTGTTTCTCGCACCACCCAAAGGGGTCCCAGATGCTGACATCAGCTTTTTTGGCTTCCAAGCAGGAAAGATTAACACAAATATACTGTAAGTTTCACTTTTTAACACCTCAAACAGTGATTTGACCTGAGTTTTTGAAACACTAAGACAAAAAAGTTTCTCAAAACATTGAAAAAAAAAAAGGTGAAAATCGTCTGACTTTGCATAGAGACACCGCGGCTCCAGTTAATGAAACATCACACAGAAAAGCAGCTACACACGCTCACATAAAAAGCAGTTTTGTGGGAGGTTTGTTTGGGAGAGAAGACTCTGTTTTCATGATGTAAATCATATTCTAGGAACTGGATATTACTGTCCAAACACTGTGCATTTTCCACCAAAAACATTTCTCCTTTCAGTCACAAATGCCTGTTTATATCCAGTCTGCTTAGGAAGTTCAATCCCCTGCATTACATCATGCAGCAGCTTCCACAGAAAACCCTTCAAGATCCAGGGAGGAAACAGAACAAGTGGATTTTAGCCTCTCTCTGTTATTGTTTTGCTCTGGCTCTGAACTTTTCACATTCCCGTCAAAATATACACATGTGTGGGCGTGGAGAGTTGTATTGTTTTCCTGGACGGCGACACGTATCCAGATTCATGAATCACTGTTTCTTCCACCACACATCTGAGCGATAATCCTCCAGGCCTGGTAGTGGAATAAAAAGAGATTTCTGTTGCTTTCTTTGCTTGTCTTTATAGAGTGAAGTAATGATTGCATGACGTTCAGGATTGTAGCTCAAAGATCTGTCTTTCAGAGCTGTGCTTCTTTATTATTTTTTTTCCCCTGGAGCCCAAGATTATCTGGCACAAAGGGTGTGGACTGATCTCTGATCTGTCACAACATTGCAGTGAAGACAAACGCTGGTGGATCGTCCCACCATCATAACAAAAGCGGCGATCTTTCGACATTTTTTTGGAGACATTTTTCACCTTTTTTTCTTCATCAAGTTTGAGATTGAAAAGCATTTTTTTGATCTGTTTTGAATTTAATGAATCAAAACTCGGTAAAATTGTAATCTTAGCATGCATGTGTAACTGTCCTCCAATCTTCAAACCTAATTTTGCTGTTCTGTTTATGTGCAGAGGAGAAGTGTCCAGTGTCTTCGAGCAAGACACTGAACTCTGAGCATAGGATACATGTCCACATTTATTTGGTGCAGATAAACAAACTTCAACTTACGTTGGCTCAAAGTGTCCTGCCTGAGAAAGGAATCAAACTGAAAAGGCGCATCCATCCAAAGTGGCCTTCATGGACACATTTGTGCCAGTGGCTTGATTTCAATGCAATTTAAACCGGCTCTCTTTCATCTTCGTGTCGTCTTGAAGCCTAAACGGACTGAAATGAGGTGGATGAATTAAACAGAGTCACCAGGTTCGGTTCAAAGTTTGGGATTGAACTTTTGCTCGATTTGCTGGCAACGTCCACAATGTAACGCAATGTCGCACAAAAGCGTCCTTTGTCTGAAGAAGCACGTTCAGAGGGTCTTGTTGTGACACAGGCACATTGGCTTATTCGTTTGTGGATCTCGCTTTAAAGTCCACACAGGTAGCCTGAGGAAGCCAAAAGCCTCACAGAAATGTAAACACAATCACTCTGACAGCCTTGCAGTTACTACACATATGTTATCTTACTGCCATATTGAAGATGAAGAAATTTGCTACTCAACAAAGAACATTCTGCTGCAGTGTTGCAACACTGCCGCAGAGCTCTCACCATCCCATTCAGTACCATGTCCATACATACAGGCACTGTTTACATTTTCTGTAAACTGTGTTATATAACCTCAGGATGTTGCGCAACAGCTCAACTATGAGCCCTCCAATGGGTTGCTTACAAAGGAATTCATGAGGTAGTGAAAAACGACGCCCGAGCTGAGCCTAACGCAACAGAGCGGACAACCAATGAGCTCCAGAAACACAGCAGACACACACACACACATGCACACGCACACGCAGAGCTTGCTCTGTTGGGTTTCTGCTTGGAACAGGCAGGTGGTTCAAGACGTGGCCCCGAGACGGCGAAGGTTTCATTTATTTAACACTTCTCTTTTTATAAGCAGCTCGACTTGGTTGAATAAATGGTGTGGGCTGAGACAAACAGGCCAATGTGTGTTTCTGTGGAAATGGAGCAGCATAAACCTGAAACCATGCTCACGTGCACACATCACCGTGCCACTTTCAGGCTGGTCAAGTTGCCCTGAACCAACCCCTTGTCCCCCTTTCTCCAGGGAGGCCCTTTTTTTAGCAAGTGCCGAGTGAAGTTTGGTCAGTCTGTTTATTGATCGTGCGCTCTCACACCCCACAATGCTTTGCTGAAGGCCAGAGGTCTCCCAGGTTGAGCTGCTGAAAGTGACCGCTGGCCAGGACCCCGGGGCCCCAAAATACAAACGGCACAACGCCTGTCTTGTCGCTGCGGTGGCAGGCTGAAAGTGGACCCAGCGTGTTGGAGGGTGACGCGCCGCAGCACAGCCTGGTAGTCTTCGCCCTCAGACCAGAGTAAATAAACACAACCAGCTACACAAACACTCGGGCTGGAGCTGGGAAAGCCCACGCACGAGGGCGTCTAACTATAGTGGGCTCATTGGAGCACCATGTTGCAACATTGTTTTTCCAACAAAGTTGTTTTCCTGTCCTGTTTCAGAAGTGTATGAAGAAACATTTGACTAATAAAAACTCATGCTGGACTATTTAGAAGCAACTGCTGTTGCTTGCCCACAGTACAGCAGGACATTGTTCACATCCTCACACAGATAGATGCTCCAACAGATGGACTTTCGAATAATTTTCAACTGTTCTACTCTTTAACATGTGTTTCAATCGACTAAGTCATACTTTTTTAACACCATCTCAGTCTTTCCACCGCTTTGAGCTGCGCTCCTCATTACTGTGTAAGTTCACTCGTGTTTCGAGCTGTTTTCCATCCTCTCAGTCTGCTCTGACAATGGCATGAAATTGTTTCTGTCAGGCAGACCTTGTGAGTTAGCACCGGGACATTATGTAACTGTGTAATTGAATGATTAGTCAGTCAGGACAGGGGCAAATATCTCTGTTTTCAACTGTACTGTTTCACATTAGGGGCTTTTCGAATGCAGTTCATCTGTGTGCTCTCCTCATATCAGCTCATTGGCTTGTTCCGATTACCTGATGTGAGGTCTGAACTTTTGTGTATTAAGTTCCTGGTAACGGTGCAGATTCTGGGGGTCCTTTGATTCCTGGATTTTTTTTTTCCTGGAATGGTAAAACCAATTTAATCAGATGAAGTGCATTTTTAGCTCCCCTGTTATTATGACCTAATGCCGTCCTCTCTGTTTCACTTCTGAGATCAGATGAGGAGTTTGCCACACTGGTGCAACAGAACAATGTTTCAATGACTGAGAGACAGAAACCTTATGAATGCCTTGAAATGAGATCTGTTTTAATGCACAATTTTTTCAGACTCAAAAGGGGGGAAAATGTTTAACTTTGGGAATATTTTGATTGAAAATAAGAAAGTTTTAACTTACTAGAAAAACAGATGAATCTGAGTATTAACAAATTGGGAAATTCTCACTGGGAAAATAGGAGGTTTTTTTAACATTAAAGTGTGTCTGATGTTGAGGTGGTTGTACTGAAAGCTAATAAGCGTACTGGCTTCATGGACATGACAGGAAATGGGAGGACAGAAATCTGACTGAGACATTAGGCCACCAGGGTGTAGTGCGGAGATTCATTTTGATCAAAACCGAACAGTTGTTACTTGTTTCTGATGCTGTGGAGCACCTTATTGTTTCAACCAGTTCCTCAGACATACAATCGATAGAGGATTTCAATTTGGTGGATTTTCTGTACACAAAAAACTGTAGCAGAAGCTGCTCAAACTTTCAACATCCTGACATACCTTCCCCTGTCTTGTTTTTTTCCCCATCATGTGTTCATCTTGTGACAAACTGCCTGGTCACTTGGCACAAGCCTTTGATTGCATTTATTGACGCAATACCCACTCTTCATCAAGTTACCACAAATAAGTGAATAGGACTGTTCCTGAAGGGGCAATTTCCACAGAATTTCAACTGAATGTCGATTATTGAATTTCCTAAGAAAACAACAACACCTGCTGGATGGATGATGACAGCCAAGGTGATTTCCAGAGCAGGTTGGAGCTGATCTGACAGAGCGAGTCACGCTTGAAGTAGGCATATAAATATCGGAGGAAGCTGGAGATGACTGTGATTTCTCAAGAGCAAAGTTGTTCCTCGGGAGCCGACATTGGGTCACGTACATGACAAATGGCCCTCATGACAAATCACACGCAAGAATAAGACACGACCCATATGACGAAATCAAGCAAATGTCGGCCCAGGGGCTGGATTGTAATTTCCCTGTATGATGGTTTATGTTTTTATTACATGATTCATGCTTCAGGAATTCACAAAAGCCGTGAATCAAATGTGTGAAGCATTTCCTTCTTCCCAGATGAATATGAGAAGTGGCCATGAGCCAGTTATTTTATCTATCTATCTCTCTATCCATTCACATTCACACACTTTTGTTTAGTGCAAACATACAACAGTTGGCTTTCAGCCAAGGCTTCCTGGAATTAAGTGATTCATAAAAAAAACAACAGTTGTGACTCAGTTATTTGGAGGCAGTGACTTCTTTGAACAGCACTTCAGCTGAGTGAACGATCTTTTCAGTCTTTCATCACGAAAATGTGTTTTCGATCACACAGCATTTTAAAAGAGCATTTAAAGAATGAAAAGTCGCTACTTTGGGGAGAGTTTGGGTGATGGCATTCCTATTTAATCCCTCACAGACATGCACATACAACAAAAGAAAACAGCTCTCCACAGAGACAACACAAACAAGCACAATGAGGTGCAAATTGGTACATAGAACATACCAAAGGGAAACATAACACAATACAAAGTGGCCATAGTAACAAATAATGTTAAGGAAGAAAAGACAACCAAAAGGTGCAAGTGGTTGATCATTAAATAAAACTACTTGAGTACAGACTGTAAAATCTGTAAAACAGGGTCCCTGCTCTTTTCTCTGAACTATTTTTAGGACTCTTCTTGAAAAAATGGTAACGAATGAGACAGAGGTAATCCCAATAAAATGACAAAAAAGTTTTTTTCTTACTTATCTAGAAGTGATACCAAAGTACCATGATAACACAAAACGCCTTCGGAAACTTTCCTCAAACAATAACTGAAAGATCACAAAAGCACAAATCAAACGACTATTAAGTGTCACAAGATGTGACAAATTAACCAAAAATTACTCTTGATGTCAAATTGTGGAGTTTCGCATGCATGCAGTTTTTAAACGAGGGCTCGGGGCCCTAAATATACTGGAATAATAGAGGCCCCTCGGACACATCTGTACACAACTGGTCTAGTGTGGAGCAGTCTGCGAAAGTTAGCTGTTGCTAACCGGAAGTGACGTTTTCGACAAAATACGACTTCAGTGAACTTTAATCAATTTTAAAATTAAACAATCAATTAATTGTATTGAAATGGTTCCTTTCTTTAAAAAAAGGTATCTTCAAGTACTGCTCTGTGAACAGATAGATATTTTTAAGTTACCCAGAATTGGTTTGACCTCGTTACCCAGGATGCACTCGGCTCTTGCCATCTTGTCGAGCGGCAGCAGCAGTTAGCAGCCCGTTAGCTATCTAGCTCCCCGCCGCTGTGGTAAAGTGCTTGTCTGTCAGCTAGCTGCCAAAAAGTGAGCTGTCCGCACGGCGAAAGACACACTTCGCCGTCTCGGAGAGGTTTTCTCCGTTAACTGCTGGATTACGAGCTGTTTTTGGAAAGCCGGGGAAGTTGTTTACATCACGATGTCCCACATGCTGGAGCCGAGAAGAGGGAAAATGAGCTAACGTCAGCTAACTTGGCTCAGCGAAGAGAGAGAGAAGGAGGGAGAGAGAAAGCTGAGTGGGAAAAGTGGACTGACTGGGCTACCGGGCCCTCTCCAGACTCAAGTACCGGTGGCAGCTGCTCGACAACAACTTTGACAAGGGTCTGTTTCCAACTCGGCCAGCGGGACACAAGAGAGGCCGGGAGAGAGACAGAAAGAGAGAGAGAGGGAGGCCGGAGGAGGAGAAGTAGGAGGAGGAGAGGCGGCTCTCGCCCCGTGTGGCGTTCTCGGGACACCCCGGAGTGCTGCAGGACTTCTTCGCCTCAGTTGTTTCACTTGACTTGGGCGAAGAGGAAAGGGGAACAGAGTGGAAAATGTCCCGCGACGGAACGAGTCTGTACTACATCCCAAAACTGTGAATTGAACTCCGCGTGACTTTGCTGCAGCACTTCTTCCATCTAGCCGGCTTGACGTGGATCGCCAACATGTCGAAAATGCCAGCGAAGAAGAAAAGTTGCTTCCAGATTACCAGTGTAACGCAGGCTCAGGTGGCGGCCAGCACCATCCCCGACGACACCGAGAGCCTGGACGACCCGGACGACTCCCGGGCAGAGGACGTTTCTCGGGCCGATATCGGGACGTGCGACGTGAGCTCTTCGGAGGAAACCCTGAACAGCGTAGGGGAGCCCCAGGAGCAGCCGCACGCGGGTCCTGTCAACGGGGGGCTGACTTACAACAAAAGTACGGGCACCGGTCGAGTCACCCCACGTAATGCGGGAGGGAGCGTGCCTGTGTCAGCTGCAACTCATCCCGCTGCTCCCATCTCGACCACCAGCACTGTCCCTGCTGTCACTGTGCCTCACACCGCTCCCGTGAGTGCCAGCTGTAGTTCCCGATTCAGGGTCATTAAACTTGACCACGGTACCGGAGAGCCCTTCAGACGGGGTAGGTGGACTTGCACTGAGTTTTATGACAGAGATTCTGATTCAAATGTCAGTCGGACTGTGGATAGCATCAAGCCAGCTGTCAATCAAGATCACAGTATAGAGAGAGACAGCGGTTTGGGAGTCACCAGTAGTTCTATTGTCACGAGTAGTGCTTTTTCCATACAAGTTATGGACAACCAGTCTGATAGTGGTTACTCGGTCTCAGTTGGACACCCTGTTCATCCTCCTGAGTCCCTGCACAAAGGCTACAGCTTGACTCCTCAAATCGGGAGCGGGGCAAGTGCCTTCCAGCCCACCGGGTATACATTGTCTGGGTCACAGAAACCACAACAGGCTCAGGTCAATATGCAGCCAGTTGCGTCTCAAACGTTCCTCTCCAACAGCCACAACGGTGTGCACCAAGGTGCCATTCAACAGAAGTCTCCTGCCACGCAACCACAGCAGTTAACCTACTCAACCTATCCCACTGGCGTCTCCCCTGGCCACCCAGACTATCATCAGCACCACTTTGGTTCAAGCTCTCAGAACCCTCCCATGACTTCCCTCGCTGTGGGACCCCCAGCTGGCCAGGTGCCCTCGCCTGTAATGACACCCGCTGCTGGACCAGGGCCACAGGGGCTGAGTGGAGAAGCAGCTTCAGCCCAAGCCCTCCTGCACCAAGCGGGTAATACACCAGCCGTGGCCCCCATCCGTCCAGGCAGTGTACAACAGCAGCCTGTCAGTCTGACTCAGCTTTCAGGGGGCCTAGGTATCAGCACCTCGTCCTCCATCATCACCACGATCACCACCACATCCCACAGCGGTGGCCAGAATGTGCCTGCCACAGTGCCCAATTCAACCAGCACCCCTCTTGGTGTACCAAGTCAGACGTTTGGTACAGGAGGTCTCATCCAGCTGCAGGGGGCTCACGCAGGAGCCACAGCCAGCCTCATTAAACAGATGGACGATGGCAGACAGAAGAGCGATGCCCTACCTCAGAACAGTGTCAGCATGGTGCCACTGAAAGATGGTGTGAAGCCTTTCCTCAGCGAGGGCCTCAACCTGCCCACTCCTGCTGTCAACAGCCTGTTTGGCATCCATATCACTATGGATGTGGACGAGGACAGGTAAGAAGGTTTCACACAAAATGAATCCTTAATGATTGAATGTTGTTTATGGAACCATTGAAACACAGCCAATCGAAAGTGCTGTTTTTTGAGAATACATGTTGGTACACTTGAGCTTATAAGTGAATGGACTTGGATTGTTGTGAGCAACAAATCTGTATCTGGACGTTTGCCCTAATACAAAACATTCTTCTTTCATTTGGTAACAGTCGGGTCATACTCAATTCTCCTCTTGCATCTCCTGCACCCAAATAAAGCAAGATATGACTAAAACTTGGATCCAGGAAGTCATAAGGGTCGATGAAACCTGGCCGAACTTTTCCTGATTAGCTGTTTGTGGAAAACGTCAAAACACTGCGTGATAACGTTTCCTCTGTAGACATCAGTGGGACTGTTGCCTCCCTCAAATGCCCATTCAGTTGTAGAGACTGTTTGGGCTGGAGTTTGGATGGTAATAAGCACATGGAACTGTTACAACACATTTAGTAGAGCAGCATCTCGTACCAACACACAGAGGTCTCACTTTTAGTCCCTTCTGTTTTCAAAGAGTTCGTTTGCCTTGTTTCTAAGGGCAGTTTTTCCAAGTACCTGACTTTAAGCCTTGTAAAAACAGACTTTTCACTTGCCTACAGCACTCTTCTAATACACATGCTCTATTTCTGGTCTGTTGAGCAGCCACCACAGAGCTTGAGCAAGATTTGTATCCACTCTTTTCTTTTCCAAGCTAGCAGTGGTGCTAGAGAGGGGATGTTTGAGCCAAGAATATCCTAGATGAGAGTTCGGGTACAGGCGCGCAGGCACACACAGGCATGTTCGCTCTGTCTTGTTTTAATGTAGGTCTCAGTGTTTCTCAGTGTGTACTGTCCTGGTTGTTGCTTTGCTGTGAGTGATACAGAAAAAGTCTGAGGCATTCTCTTGCTTTATCAACCCACTCACAGATAGTTCATTTGGTTTACTAACAAACTTTTTGCAAGTGGCGTCAAACATTGGCTGATAAAGTGTGGAGGACGAAAACAGTGTGTGTTGTCACTGATCTATTCAGAGGAACAGCAAGTGTCTGCTTCCATTTCGTTCCTCAGTGACTGAATGAGAGAAAGAAAAAAAGGGTGACATCAGTGGCTGTGTGAGTAGCTATGGTGATGCTGGCAGCAGGACAGGACAGGACGTGTCAGGGAGGTGGAGAGGACACATGCGCACGCGCACACACGCACGCACACACTCAGACACACCTGTGGCAATGATAGGAAGCTCATAAGCCACTCTGTGTGTGGCAGTGATGACACGACCAGACTGAGTCAGCAGGAGAACGGCTCCCTTCTCATTGTGCCTATCAGACTCCATGTTTAGTCAGAGCTGTCCATGTGGAAACATCAGTTTACCTGAATGGTGACGTGTTTCTCTTCCTGTGTGTGATTTACATTCTTTGTAGTTCACTCCCCTTTTTTCTGTTTGAGATTGTAAATCAGCTTGAATTTAATACTCGTGTCGTCATCAAATTAAATCCATGAAACAATGCACAAATCTGCTACAGTAGAAACAGTTTGCTCCTGCACAGAAAGTGGTGTGCTGTGGCAAACTTAACATATTCTAAGGGGGGCAAAATATTGTAAAATCCTGTGAGTCAAGACGGCCTGGTGACAGAACACAATTCAGCTGATTTGAAGTTTGCAGACTGAAGAGTTTTGGGACAGATAAGCATCAGGAAATCGTCTCAAGGTTGGATTCTTGACATTTCCTCAATATTTCAGATGCTTCCTCATCGGTTGTTATCATGATGAAAAACATTTGTGGCACACTTTGAGTTTCAGAAATTGTCTCAACTGTAGCTTGTAGTTTGTTTCATGGTGATTTGTTTTTAAATGCTATTTCTGAAAGAGACTTTTACCTCTGACACCAAATCCAATTTTAGTTATTTGGTGGATTTAATAAATGAAAATACGTTTTGTGTGGGAAAAGATTGCGACTTGGTTGTTGAATTTTGGCCAACATTTTAGTTGTCAACCTAGATTGACTAGTTTTTCTGTGTTGGAGGAAATCATAACCATGCCAAGGCACCAAGAACTTACATAGTTGACATCATTGTATACATTATTTACAACTTTTTATTCAGAATTAATTACAATCAAATTGGTCTCATGAGGTGCTAAAATTTGTATCTGGAATTATCTTCTTGGTGTCTTTATTTTTCACATTCTGACTTTACATACTTTCAATGCTGCTTGTTGTGTTAATTAGGTCTCCTACTTTTGCACATTTATCCATTGCACTTGGGTGAATTTTATACACTCAAAACTTTGTGAGCACGGACGTGGGGCCCAAAGGCAAGTTGGCAGTCAGAGGCATAAATTTAACTATCATCGGCTGTAATTAGAATGCCTTGTTAACTCATAACCTCCTTGTAAATCCTAGTGTAGACTGAAAAGAAGCGTATTTTGAGGAACACACCCAAGTGAGACAGGACACAGATTTTCAGACTTTCTCCTCTTGGCAGCGCTGCATTGTTTTAGTGTACAAGCTCAGTCTGTCTCTGAGGAAATCTTTTCCAAGTTTCATTGTTCTGTTTTGAATTAAGAATGCATCACTAAAGTGGAACAAAGCATGGTAGAGGAGGAGCTGGGAGATGACAGCGATTTCCCCTCAGCTTGCAGTGGTTAGCGTCTTCCCCGAGCACGCTGCATCTTTGCCAAATAGAGTGATGAAGTGGCCCCTGGGACAAATTGGTCTCCTTCAAGAGGAGCACTTCACCTCGCCATTCAATTTTCCCTTGAAAGCACAACGTCGTCTGTCTCAGTTAGAAATGTTATAGTTGTTAATCTGAAATTGATTACATGTTCTTTCGTAGATTGACAGTGACAACTGAATTATACAGTAAAACCAATCATGATGCGTAGTAAATCGTTGGAGAAAAGATTACTTCTGCCTTGAAAGGGTATTTTTTGGGTCTGTTTGTTAGCAGGATACGTCAAAATGTTCTTGATGAATTTACACGAAATTTGGGTGGGATTCAATACGAGGAATAAGTGGTTGAGCTTTAGTGGTGACCTTTGTGACCTGGTGTTGTTATAAGAATGCTGGACTGCAAAATGCTAAAGCAGGAGAGGTGAACAGGCATCTTGGTGGAGTTTCACACTTTTTTAGAGGTTCTGGTTACTTCATTGTTCATGTAAGTGAGCACAATGATTAAACATAAATCTTATTTTGTTCTAACTGTGGTGTTAATGTGAATTCATTTAGCAATTTTGCACATCTTTATTGCGTAAGGTGCAATCCAGGTCAAATATCTGTTCTTGGCTTTTAGAATGTTTAATCACAGCAGCACAGATAGCAGCACTAACTCTCCTCATGCACAGCCTCCACCTTCCTCTGCTCTTTGTGAAACAGCCCGACACGGTCTCCATTT
>JAUESF010000052.1:6210542-6224293 GCA_032274765.1 Malacoctenus tetranemus
GTGTGTGTGTTGTGATATGATCGTGTGAGATGAGAGTTGAAGGGAATAAAGAGCGAATTAGAGATTTTAGAAGGGCTCCTGCTCCGTATTTCCAGTGTTGGAGAGTATTTTCTTGGTGTACATTGTGCTTTCCAGTAACTGATTGTTGCCAGTTTTTTTCCTGCAATACTTTCCTGTCATAGGGGATGTAAGGATAGCATACACAGCTCAGGGTCTTACATGCTTTGCGAGAAACTAACTGGAAGGTACACTGTACATGGGCAGTTTGTATTGAATATTAAAACATGATTTTCCAGTTCACAATATGATGAGTAATTCTTTATGGATTTGGTTGTGGCTGCAAGTGGTCATGCAAGCTTGTCCATCGTGATTTCCTAGTGACTTAAGGCCCAGGCTGACACTGATCATGACAATAGTGTTTTTAACTTTAGATAGTGTTGGCTCACGTTCACACTCCAGTCCAGATCTTTGTCCTCCTCTTATTGCATTTAACAACCAGACCTTGAGTTTCAACAGGCAACTTTTCAGACACATTTTTACTTAGTTTTTTGATCATTTTTTACATTAGTGTTGTCTGTTATTTCGATGTGATTAAACATTGAAACAGCATATATATAGATGTGACACCATAACAAGCTAAAATGATAGTGTTGGTTTTATGCAAACCTCTTGTCAGTGAGTGGTTCATATCATCAGAAGCACTACATTCTAGGTCATTTAAGCGGGGGCTGAGTACTCTTCAGAATCAGTTCGTCACTACAAATGAAATATACCGTGAGAACAGTCCCATCAGAGGTTACTGTGATCATGAGCAGAACTGGTTACCTCAGGTTTGTTTGATTCTTTTTTTTTTTTTTTTTTTTTCTCGAAAGAGGATTTTTTTTACCCCCATGTAACTTATTTGTAACAATCATGTATGAGTTTGAAAGTAGATAAAAGTCGGGTTGTGCCGGTGAAGTGGTGAATCTGCTCGTTGTCTTTCGGTGTTCAGAGGAAAGACGAGACAAGTTAGTTATGAAGGTGAGCTCAGGCTCACTCAACAACTATGCAGGCAATGCTGGTTATTTCTTCTTCTCTGTCTTTGGGTGAGAAATGTGCCAACTTTGTAACCTCAGTTTCCTTTTTTGCTTTGATGCCCACTTTCATGTTCTGTCAAATGCCTCCTCAGTCGTCTACTTCCTCTTTTTCACTTAAGTTCATCTCGAGTCTGGCCTCTCGTCAGCACTGAAACTCTTCCTGCTCCCCACCTCCCCTGTTGCCGTACAACCAGCAGGCTTCTGCAAGGAAACGGATGTGACTCATTGTTACAGAGCAGACTGATTTCAGTTTTATCTGATTGACATGTGGTCTTGTCGATGGCACCTCAACGACGACGATCAGTTTAGGCTTATCATAAGTGATTTAAATCTTCACTGATGCACTTGGAAGATCTTTTAAAAAAAAGCATTTATGTCCTACTCTGAACGTGCTTGTGCGCAACTTTCTACAAGGGAAATTCTTGTTATAATTCCTGACTGAGCTTGTTGTGTCACACTGGAGTGAATCAGACTTTATTCATTGATTGTGTCACAAAAGTGCTGAAATCTAGAAAACATCCAGCACTTGCTGTAATGCCCCTCAAGCCTTTCGCCATTTGTAAGCGTTTTAATCTCTTCTTTGAATAGTGTTTGTATTTTTCTTTTTTTTTTTTTTGTGCAAAGCTTTTGAGAGACTGACATGAGACACATTGGCGTCCTGGTCGGCACTCTGCTGTGGAGGGATGACTCGTTCGTTATGAACTTTCACACCATCATGCCTCTGTACTTTTCTTCTGAGTCAGCCTCTATGTTTAACATGTTCAAATATTTCACCCACATTCTTATCTAACATTGAACTGCCAAACATGAACACAGCTGAAAAGCACATGGTGACAAGAGTGCTTAAAAGTAGCGCGGGTCTCATTTGAGAGTGATAAATGATTCCTTTTTTTTTTTTTTTTAACAAAATGAATGAGCTTAAAAAATGGAGGTTCAACTCTATTTTCATCTTCTTTTATTTTTTTTTATTTTTTATTTTTTTAAATTTTAGAATTTTTTTTTCTCCTGCTGCCCCTGTCCGCCACTGTGTCTCTGTGCCACCCCAGGCTCAGGCCCAGGAGGAGGTCAGCCAAAAACCTCCATACCAAACAATGGAAAATATTCAGCAGCCACTTCCTGTGCTGTCAGTGAGTGGTCCTCAACAGGCAGGCAGGCAGGCAGGCAGGCGTTCAGACCAGGAAGGGCAGTGCGCTGGCATGTTATCACTGAAATGTTCATCCCGTGGGTGTGAAAGGTCATCAGAGATTTGGACGTTGTGTTTTTTGCGCAAAAAGAAATGTTATCAAAAAGTCCTGAAATCTAAACATACACATCATGTTCTGTTTTGCCTCAGTTTCAGTCTTCATTGAAGATTAACTTGAGAAAGAAAATTAAACATTCCATAAAACCATACATCTGACGTTATGCTACATAAGTAATAGCCTTATTACATATAACTTTTGTTAGCATTTTTCTGTTCGACACACAGTACACATAGCTGTGCAGAGAAGCATATCCATGTACACTTCCTGTATCGGATAAGGATCAAGCCTCTGAAAAATCTCCCCTCCGACAATAAATGTAAAGCCTACTAGACACACCCCAGAGTATGGTATGCAAAAGGAGTTGACTGCAATATATCACAGGAATCTGCTAGGACTCCTGCACATGAATATGAATAGTGAGAGAAGCAGCTCAACAACAGCAGGGAAGTATCGTCTCAAAAGACCTTCGATTGGAGTTTTGTGCAGAGGTGGTTTGTCCCGGTGGCATCCTCTATGACGAGCTAATAATATGTGTCATAATGCTTTGTTTCTGTCATTGAAATTTAGAGAAGGTCATGTCGTTCTCAGTCATTGCAGCCCGTGAACTTGCACCACTCTGTGTGTTTAAGAAAACTAAACGCCATATCGACGTGTAATCACAAACATGTTTTTAGAACTGCTATCTTCGGGTTGTGATTTCATTCACTTGCCTACAAGCAGAATGCCAAGCGAAAGTCTGCCATGAGTGGCAGACTCGTTTTGTTGCAGAGCAGCTGACTGGCTGGGGCAGAAGCAGCGTGGCAGAGTTCACTGGGCCAGCATCACGCTTCAGAAGTCAATTCTTCACTTTATTTAACCAGCGTCAGCCCAGTGAACCCGAGCCCTGCGAAGTGAAATTGAGCAGACAGAGGGTGGCTTTTGTAGCTTCAGGCTGATGCTATCGGTTGCCGTCCAGCTGAATGAGCCACCCCAGATTGTAAAATCCTGAGTCATGAAGCTCCTGGTAACAATTATGTGTAACTCAAGCAGAAATTAACACCCTCTGCTTACGAGAATGCTCATATCGGTGCGACATATTTTCACTTAACTTTCACTGACTTTACATTTTTGCCTGTCCTTGCTGAGGTGTTGCAGCTTTTGTTACTTCGCCAATGTCTGTGTTGTGATCCTATTTCCTAAGGCTGTATAAGCCGAGCCATAGATACCCCATAGCACCGTTCCATGTGAAAGTGGGCTGGGTTGTGTGGTCAGCGGCTGCCAGCTGTACAGCTTTGACTCTGCCTGAGGTGGGGATGGCTGCATGGAGAGGGTCACATCCATGGTTTGCCACTGAGCCTTTTTCTGTCTCTTGCAAAGTTTGGCTTGCATGACATGTAGACAAATGTGCACTGTCACAAGGATCAAAATCAAAGAGCTAGTTGCAGGAAAAGAAACCTGTTGTTCTGTCTGTTGGGTTTTGATCTTGGCTGCATTGCTGCTTATGCTTCTGTAAGACCACTCTGTTAATCTATTTAGCCTTTGCATTTCTATGTTGCTCACAACAAGCCAAATAATTTTTTTGCTGTTTGAAAGTGGCAGCTTTCCTCAAATGACCCACAGCAGCTTTTCTGTACAATCAAGTCCATCAGTTAATGCAGCAACCATTTTCATTTGCAGCTTAAGATGGAATGAGGCTTACCGGCAAAATCCCCCCTGAGACGCCGTTTATAACATTGTGTAATTCTCACCATTATTGGTATCATGTTGGATCATTGGCATTTTTATGGGCATACTTTGTTTTAAATTGGAACCTCATTAAACAATAATGTTATGTAAGTGTAGTGACATTGCAAACAAGTCATCATTTTTATTGCCCAAGTTTTTATGTCCTAAATCTTGATTTTGGCTGCATGTCTACCTGCTTCTTTCAGCCTTCAAGCCTTTATTTTTTAATTATAACCAATCACGTGCTGTGACAATAACATAGTTCCTTTATTGACAGGACCTTTGGCTGGCAAATCCCTTGTTAAGTACGCCTCAGTTTCTCACATCTCACAGTTTACTGTTATTCTCCTGCAGGCAATATGGCATTCGTTTTTTGGCATCAGTTTGTAGGGCGTTTACCTTCTTTTAAAGGTATAGAAGTACAGAGTTCGAGTCCTGAGTTTGTCATACTTCTTAGGAAGTATGACAAAAAAACATCACATCACATCATTACATTTGAAAGGTTTTTTTTTATATATACGATAATTGGGTGTATTAAACACTAGATTCATTGTCAGTTGATTGGTCCCAAGTGTATGATTTTGTGAGTGATGGTAATCGCATTCGCTCCTATTTTTTTTTATCGAACATCACCTGGGATCTCCTGGATTGTGATGCTCTTGGAAGAGTCACGTGAAGGGTTAGCAGGCAATGTCCTGTGCAGGAGGGCGCTCCGAGGCTCATCTCTGCAGTTAATGCCAAGTGACTCAGTGAACAGTAAATCTGACTGACAGAAACTCACCTCATAATCAAGTGCATTCATGTGCACCCGCATCAATTATATTTTGCGATTATTGCTCTGTGAACGAACGCCTGAGGTGTGCTCAAGAGCTCCCGCATCTTTTTCTAGGTCAACCAATCAAGATGCCATGTTTCAAAACATGCTTACAGGTTTTGTACCTTTGCAATTACTTATACTATGCACAGCTGGCTGTTTTTCTAAGCCCTGCTGCTTACAGTAGCAGTGAAAGGAACCGATCTATGCGCGATTAGCAGTATTCCCTTGTATTTGTCTTCATTGTGTAGATTGTTTGTGGTTTTGTTTACATGCACAATGTGACATCTTGAGATAATTTCTGTTTTTTATCCTACTTGGACCTCACCAGCATTTTGTTCCATTCCTTACAAAATGAAGCTTCTGGCCTTTGAATTATATTCTTTTTGGGAGGGGGGGACTAAAAAGGTTTCGCATATTCCATTCATCCAACATG
The DNA here is from genome assembly GCA_032274765.1 of Malacoctenus tetranemus. Lineage (NCBI taxonomy): Eukaryota > Metazoa > Chordata > Actinopteri > Blenniiformes > Labrisomidae > Malacoctenus > Malacoctenus tetranemus. The sequence continues at coordinate 6,215,817 of JAUESF010000052.1, forward strand.
TGTTTGTAATTCCAACACTTTATCTGGTTTCGGCCGGCTGAAATGTTAGTTCACTGTTTTTATAAACTGCCAGCTTTCAAACCTGGTCTAAACCACTTGGCTTGTTTTGTACTCTGTACTAAACTGGGCACGGAATACAGTTAAAGACCAAACAACCCCAAGTGTTGGGTCTTTAAAGGGTTTTTACAGGGCTGAGGACTGTACGCTACTGTGCGTCATAAAAATCAGAGGAAAACAGACTTTACTGCTCGCTGCTGCCGCTCAATGAGGAGGCATTTAAGTCACGTGCCAGCAGTCCCGGCTGTCTTTATCTCGGCTCTCTTTTATTGCTCCTGCTAACTGAATGTCTCTACTTGTCTCGTCTGCTGCCTGAATAACTCCTCTTACATTCAAATTTCTCCCCATTCTAATAAAACCAGGTGTTTTGGCTCACTCTGACAGATGAAGTCATTGCTGCTGTCTTTCGGTATGCTGTTTGTGAGCTCTTTAAACTGTCTGAATACTTTGCAGCGCTTTAAGGAACTTGAAGGTCCGGAGCTGCTGTTTGTGGGGTGTGGCACAAATAAACCTGTCAAGGCTCACATGTAGAAGTTTGATGGCCCAAGAGTCACAGTACAGTGATATATGGTAACCCACTTTTGGAGTTTTGAAAGTGGATCCATTCTTCCTGCTTGCTTTTGTGTGTCAGTCCTCATGGCTGCTGTGTATAATGACAGTGTCCAGTTTACGATTTTGAAGACCACCCTCCTTTTTAATGACACTCAAGACTCCAGTCGAAAATTTTACTTCAAGGTTGCAGACAGATGGGTGACTGACATGAGCTTGAACCCTGCGTTTGTGTGTATTTGCATGAAGAGCCCGTTTATTAAAGATTCAGCTGCTGGTGTCTGTGGCTGTCTGTTGAGTTTTGAGTTTTTTTGTATTCGAAGATTGCTTTCATGTTTTTGCATGGAAAGGTTCGATTTTAATAACCTGTCAGCATGTAATGTTGCTTGATTTCAGTCATTTTTTTCTGACACAGACTTTGAGTGTTGCTGTTAACCACTGCTACTGCTTCCATTTAAGTAAAAGCACAAGACTCTGCATATGTGCTTATCAGACTATTTCATATTTCATCTTTATCCATCACTTTGTTTTCCCGGCTACACACGTTATGAATTTTTGTGTTTTAGTGACTCACTCTCCCAGTAGTTACTTGAATGCTGATAGATATTTGTTGTGGCTTGTATTTTTATCTTCCTCGGACAGCGTGTCAGGAAAACACTGAATATCCTGTTTGGAGTTGACTCTGGTTCTTTTTGCACGTCAGTTCCACTAACTACTCCTCCTTTTCTCATGGAGTGGTGGCTCAAATGTGACGCCATACCTCCAGAGTTATTTCTGCAGACGGACAGCAGGTGATGGGAAACAAGCTGCCATCCTCAACATTAGCCCCCCCGTCTACTCATGTCTGCGCTTCTAAGGAATCTGTGTTTCTGTTGAACTGAGTTTCTTTTAGTCTCAAGTGAAGGTCAAACAAGCTAAAAACATCCAACAATTAAAGACCAATTTCCTGAGCTTTGCAAACACATGCAGATTTTTTTGAACAATTCCAAAGCAAACAAACTGCTGTATTAGTTTTTTTGGTCCAAATCATATTAACTTTAAGATGCTCGTGCAGAAGTTGCTATCTAATCTGTGGATAAACGGATGTTATGAGTATATTTCACTGAAAAACATTGTTTTGTGCACCCAAGAAGCACCTTGTTACATCATGTTGAGTCGAGCCAGACAGTTTGTGTTATATCACCATTTCCTGTAACTTCACTGTGGTTCAGAACCTTCATCTCCTTTCATTCTCACCATCTCTTTCTCCCTTCCTCTCTCCTGTTGTCTGCATATCTTTCTTCCTTTTACTCATGTTTCTCCTGTCTCTGTTTCCTTCCCCATTAAAATGCAGGAACCCTTCCACTGCTTTCTACCAGGCTTTCCGGCCTAGCAGATTACGAGGGTCAAAACCTTTCACCGATAGGTATGAGCTCAAGGTGTGTTTACTAGTGTGTGTGGCCCGGACTGCCTGGCTATACTTGACCCGCCACCACTTCAACTCTGCGCACCTTTCAAAGCAATGTCCATCTCAACGAGTCCTTCGAATGTCTATGAAGGCCTGGAATGGCATTCTTCTCAAAATATATCATAGCTGCTGTCAGCATGATCATTTATTGTTAGCAAATTGTCGGAACAATTTCATTCAGGAGAACTAAATAAAGAATAAACGACACATAAAATGTGTGATACAATGTCAAAGCATTTTTCTAGTTTACGATTTAACAACTTAAATGTTGCGTTCAAGATTGTAGACTTTTTTCAGAATAACCCTTATTCAAATCAAGAAGAATGTCTTTGCATAACTTCCCAATGAGTGAATTGCCTTGTTGAGGTCGACATTTCAGAGGGTGTATGTGTGAGAAGCACGCAGAATGCATGAATCGGGACGCGGTCAGTCATCTGCTTTGCGTCAATCTGGTGCAAAGATTCTCTCAAATTTTTCGCTGTTGCACATCATTCAGAGGGGAAATTGACAGAAGTGGTGTCACCACAACTGGAATTAACCTTTAAACTTTTAAGATAATGCTTGAAACGTCACGGCTCCTGTTGACCTCGGTGCATTTAAGTTGAGTCACGGTGTCCTCACAGTTTCTCAGGTCGTCCTGTTGTCCTCGGCTTTCTGGAGTCTCTGTGTGAACCAGCAAATTGGCTGAGTGAGATCTATGTTGAACGCTGAAACCGTTTTCCAAGCCATTGAAAGTGTGTTCAGTTTATTGGCTGCAGCGTCTTCACACACAATTTTCAGGCGGGGAAATAAATGACCTACTACTTTGAATACTATGATAAGAATTGTTTCTATCAAAAAGCAAACTGTCGCTACGACATGAGAATTTAGTGCTGGCGAAAAGTGGCTGCGATCTCAACACTTATAGGGAAATTTTTTATCACTCATACAAGTTGAAGCAAAAAAGTAGGACTATTACTATTATGAAGTATAAAAATATATGTTGTAGCGTTAATAAAACGGTTTTCATGCAGTAATTCTTTTTTCTTAGTGTATTACTTTTTGCCTCTTTTGGGTGAGCAGCAAGTGGTCGCATTTGCATTTTGTAGCACACAAATGTGCAAATTTGACATAGAAACCACCTCCTTGGAAATTAAAGAAGTACATTATTGAATGCCTCATCAGGTACTAATAAAGTTCTGAGGCTTTGTGCTGACCTCATTAAATGGCAATATTTTTAAACATGCCGGTACCTGTTGATCAGCCTCAACGCTACAGGAAAAGACATACGAGTTGGTTTGCATGGTTTGTGTTAGTCACAAACCTCCTTTGTTCCCATGTGCTCTCCCATGGAGACTGCCAACAGACACCGGCAAACAAACTTTGAAGTGAACATTCACAATTTCATTCAAGTCCTTCATGTTGAGCATGTGGTTGACTTGTTAAGTGGTGAATTGATAGAAGCAGAGAGCTCCATGACAACATTTCTCCAGTTCGTCTGAGGACGCGCAACAAACATGATGGAGTCTTGCAAGAAAATCAGTGTGATTTTCATTTTGACTTCTTGATCAGAAACAAAATGAGCACAACAGGTTTTTCCTGTGGTTCCCCTGTGACAAAAGTGCTGATGTTTGATCGAAATCAATCATGTAATTTGATTGAAATTGATATTTCCACTGGTTTTGTTGTTGTTACTGCTGTTCATCAAAAGCCGTGGTGTCACTCCACTCCTGGAGGGCCGGCATCTTAAGACTTTGACCCCATTTACTCTTGGCATCAGCATGTGTTTTGAATGACTGGATAACAGTTAAATAGCTCATGGCCACACACATTTTCAGCTGGCATTAACACGCGTCTCTGGCATTCACATTCAGATCCTTTTGCTATCCGATCACATCTCCTCTTCTCTTACAAATATATCCAGCAGGAGACTGCAACATCGTGTCCTGTGCACAACAATGACAACAGTAACAGCAAGATGTGACCCACCCGTAGAGTGGCGTTAATGTATGGACTCCTCTTTGTTTTTCAAAGCAGGGGAAGCAACCAGGTGCTACTCGGTGAGGGTGGTGGTCGTTCTGGCTGCCTTCTTCCTTTGTCAAGCTGGAACTGTTGACTATGGATTGGAGATGCATTCTGTTTACACTTGCATTTGATGTGGAATGTGGGACAAAATTCATCACCCGTAGTCAAAAGGAATGCAAAGTACTTTGTATGCACTTATACAAAGACTTGTAACCCTTTTGGGCTACTTACTTATGCTGATTTATTGCCCCAGTCCACAGGAAGATGCTGCAATTTCAAGTGATAAATTCACTCATGCAAATAAACCGTTTGCCTTATGCAAAGAAGTGAACATTTAATCTAGAATAAGGCTCCATCAACAGCTGGTTTTCTTGTAACAACCTCGTCTCAGTTCGTGGCCTTTGTTCTGAAATTAGGTCAAAAGAAGTCTCTGCAACCAGCTTAAAGTTGTTTATTGACTTGCACTTCATTATGTGGGCTTGATGTCATTGCATGCAGGAATTCTTATTATTGACAAAATTGATATTTACCCTCTTCCTAACATGTCTTGTTTATCTATGGAATTAGTAAGCAGCAGTAGCAGTTGTATGTTTGTGTGTGTGTACATGTTTGCTTGTGTGTGTAGTCGCAGCTGGCACAAGGCGGAGTGCGTCTGTTCTCCATTCAGCCCGTTTCCCTCTGGCCATGAAGGAATAGTGAAGCTTTATTCAAACACTTTTTTCTTAACTAACCACAGGTAAACCTGAGGGAGACGCCTCATTCCAGCTCCTTTTGTCTCGAGCCAGCTCTCCTGCAAGGTCAGACTTGTTGGAGGTGGAAGTGGGGGGGGGGGTGTTGCGCATAAACTGTTTGACGGCATAAAAGAGCATTCCTGGAAATGAGTGCCTTGTGAAAAATGTAAAACCTCAGTTGGGCAGCGTGCCTCGTCACCCGCGGTATTTTGCTCAAGTTTCCACTACAGTGTGGCCATCGAGACATGCCTGCCTGTTTATCTTCGCAATGCCACATCTACTGCTGCTGGGCAAGTTAGAATAGAGCCCAGAATGGTTTAGAGCTTGAGGAATCATGCCAAGGATCAAATGGATTATGCGTTTCACTTTGATAAAGCGTAAGACTAATTGACAAGATTGAGTTTGTGAATGTAAAAAGAAACTTTGTTGAGCTTTGGTAAAATAACCTTGATTAGGTATCCTCCGCCTTATTAGTTCTCATAACCTTCTGTGTGGTGTATTCCTTTATAGTTTGTCTGTTTAATTGCAGTGTGGGAGCTTTCACTATTCAACTCCATGTAGTTTCTCGGTAACAATGTTTTTTTTTCCCAGTCTTTTTTCTTTTAATATTCAGGAGTATTCAATACACAGCAATCTTCCCATGAGGCATTTACCAAAAGCTCAAATATATCAAAAATATATTTTCAAATATAAATGTAAAATTGACCCTGATTTGATCCCATCAGTTGAAGCTGCCAGTTTATCTCTCATCTCTTAAAAAGCTGAGGTGAATCTATTTTAGCCCAATTAGATTACAGGTTACACTCAGCGTTTGTAAACATTCCTGGAAAGCAATCTGTCGGTTGGCTAAATGGATTTATTGTGAGCTTGCGCTCATGGTCCCAAGTAAAGTTGCAGCAGCCATTTTTTTGCTGCCCTCTGTCCACAATGATCAACTTTATGATTACGGACAATAAAGAATAGAGAGATTTATGCTTGGTCTGAGTGCACCTGATCAGTGGCCCCCCAGCTCCGCTACAGAGAGTTATTCAAACCAGACCAGGTATGCGGTGAAGGTTTATGGCTTAAAAACAAACATTCATTATTGGGGTGAGGAACAGAAGGCCAAAAGCTTCAATTTGGACGACTTGCAGTTAAAATCTGTGCATGTCAACCCTTTTTCTGTTGTTGCAGTGTTAGAAGGTTTTCTGTGTTCTGTTTCAACTACAACTTAAACATCTACTTTTTGTCAATCCTTGAATTTGTCAAATTCCATCCTGGTTTTTCTATAGTCAAACAATTACATTCTTTGGCCCTCCATTCAAACAAAAATGCATCCACATGCACAGATGCTTTGAAATTGCTCCCAGGCAGTGAAAAGTATCCTCAAAGGACCCAGAGTCTTTCTGCACTGTAAATACACAATTTTGAGGGGATTAGACAGAGGTTATTTTGAAGCCCCCCTCCAGCGAAATCACAAAACCCAGAGGCTTGATGGATATGACATAACATGATGTTGTGCAGCGCTGTGATCCTGAAACCGAACAAGCCTCCTTCATCACAGGGGCCACTTGATGGATGGTAATCGTAACCATCAAAACCTCTACCAGTTGCGTAAAAGACCTCACGTCTCAATGATCGTTCTGTATAGTGGCAACGTTTTCCACTTCTGGTCAACTTAAGCTTTGGAAACTGTGCTGACGTTTGACCTGCATTTCTCTGGGAAACATTTGCTCAGTACACATGGGCTTTTCCAACACTGTCCTGCCTCAAACTGATCAGTTAAAACCATTCACACCTGGGATCCTCCCAACACAGACATCCACTGTTATTGAATACACTAACTGCTGAGCACTGGATGAGGAGAGGGACAAACTGTCTATAAATGGTCATCACAAACAAAACTGACGGATGAAAACTAATGAGGAATTTGTCTAATTGGGAGCTACCCTACTCAATGATCACTCCACCTTTTGCAAAAGTTCATAATAAGATCAGCGAATAAGATGGACATAAAAATACTGAAATGTCCATGTTTCCACATCCTTTTGGAACTCCCTCAACTATATTGTCCTGTGTAACAAACCTTGTCCAGCAATTTGAGGCGGAGACAAACATCCTTGTGTTTCACAGGTTGGACTTAATCAACTTAGTGCTTTCACATGAATTTATATCTTCTTTATTGCTGGATGTATTGTGACCGAGTGTTTGTTGCAGCATTATTGAGTGTCAGTGACACTTTGGTTGACAGACTAATTGTCTATTTTAGGTGATATCAGGAATGGTTTTACAGTTAATCGTTTTTTTCCTGAAAGCCAGATAGGAGCCGCAGTGATCAGCAGCAGCAGACACGTGTGTTCTGACTGGTGTTTTTACTGCAAACACTCCAGTTTAGCAAGGTAGCTCAAATGAGGGTAAGCTCTTGATCCTCTGATAAATGCCTTGCTGCATACAGAGGCTTGTTACCACATAGGTGCCAGACTTTTCCCATTTAAGTCGAAGGTGTAACTCTATTTGTTCTAGCTCTTTTTGGTGGGGTCTTAATCTGCATTGAGCCAAACATGTAGCCTCTATGGCAAAGAAATGGTGGTGAAATCCAATAATGAGGCCCATGGTACATATTAAGGGTCTGGTTGTAGTTTCAAACCATTCCAGCAGTGATTACATAAGACCGGGGGGACCCCCTGCTCTGGATCCCCCATCATGTTTGCGTTTGGAGTTTGATGTTTACGTTATGGCTCCGTGTCATTTCTTGAAGAGCTGCAGAGGTGCCTCGACAGCCATTAGCAAACATCCCCACCAACAGTTATTTTAGTTCCTAGACAGGCTTGAATAACAAGACCTTCAATAAACCGCCTAAATTAACATTGATGGATAAAGTTCATCCGCTGTCTTGAGAATTTAGATCTTATCCCTGCTTGTAATAAGTCCCCGGGGGACTCAACTGCTTCTCATGCTCCCTGTCATCCGGTTACTTCACCAAGATGTCTACTTGTGTCACCCGTGTCCTCGGGGGACATCGCATAACGGACGCATGCTGGACAAGCCAGTTGCTTGTGCATCAGTCTGGTGATTATGCAACAGACCAGGGTGTGAGTGGGACTATTCCTTTGGTTTGTTCGCGAGGAAGCTTGGTGGCAGCAGACACACCTACTCATGACTTTGATTTAGTGCTGGAAAAATAAAACTCTCCAGACGGCTGTCTTATTTTGTTTAGTCTCCATTGTGTTGCCACTGGCCACCCCTCATGTAGACAACACATCCAGCTCAAACAGCCTCTAAAGAAACCCACCAAACAGAGACAAACACATTAACACACTCCCAGGATCCTGTGATTGTTGCAGTTGTTCAAAAGTTTACAATACAATAAATTTTCTTCCCTTTGTGACCCGAAATGTTTCTAAAACACTTTTGTTTTTTGTCATCATTGCAGCTGTTTACTAGAAGTGACAGAAAGTTCATTATTTTTCGAAGTTTGATCTTAAGTGTTCTTTTATTACATCAGATTGACTGTTGTCATCGTAAAGTGTTGTGTGTCATGTTTTTGAGTGGCAGTGGACATTCAATGTTGACTCATTCCAACTTTTTAAAATTGTAAACGCACATTTTTTTTCAATTTTTCTGTGACAAGAGAATTGATTAGCTGGAAGTTTTTGAAAGGAACGAGCGCACATGGCGACACCACTGAGACACATTATCAAGAAATGCTC
>JAUESF010000052.1:6761634-6772290 GCA_032274765.1 Malacoctenus tetranemus
GAGTGATAAAATTCTCCCCAGGAGTTGTTTTAATGCTGATAATCGAGAGGTGAAAGTCTGATATTGTGACAGGCCTCAGTACAAAACACTCCAGAACACATCAGGTGTCAGCACTCAAACTGGGATGAAACATCGATGAACCAGCATCGGTGGTGATGTAGCAAAGTGTCCTCCATGTCATTCTGTGTCTGTGTGTGATCGTGTTCACCTGTAGAGATGCAGAGAGTTGCATCGTGGGGGCGGCGGCTTCAACCTGATGAGTGCGTGTTGTGTTCGGACGCCGTCCGGCCCCTCGTGCAGCTCCTCTGCATCTCTACGTTGATGCACTCCAATGTTTAGACTGTTAGACTCTGTAGGTGTCACACTGTGTCCCGACTGTCTCCATGTATGAAACCTGTGTGCAAAAGATCACAAATGTGTGCGTGCGTGCGTGTGTGTGTGATTGTATGTGTGTGTGTGAGCCAGCACACACACTTCAGCCTGTGTGTTGAGGTAAAAGGTGCAACCCCTGCTCCCGTTGCTCCTCCACTAACCTTGCTGTCACCCTTCATTCATCCCACCCATAGGCCATGGAGCGCTGTGGCAATCGCATGTCTTCGCACACTGAGAGCGCCAGTTTCTTGCAAACTTTAACAGGACGGTTGCCCACAAAAAAGGTAGAGCCACTTGCACCGGGGGAGGAGCCGACCCCACCCACCTCTTGTTCGCCTCCTTCACCTTGTCTTGTCTGTGGATGTGTGCCTCTGGACTGGTTGGTGTCGTCCTCGGTGGTGTCGTGGCGTCTTGTCGAATGCTGTCTGTCTCTGGTCTGCCTCTTGTTCTGAATCATGTCCAGGTTGTTCTGTTTTTATTTCTGTTTTGTTTCTGTTTGTTTTTGGTGTGAGGTGAATGTTGTCGGTCTGGCTGATGCCGGCCGTGGTGCAGCGAGGTGCGTCCGTGCAGTCTGGGAAGCCTTCAGTCACTCAGAGATCCTGTGAATTCAGTCGTTGATGGGGAGACGTTGTTGGATCGTCGAGTTTAATACGAGTGGACGGGAGATCAAACCTGACAGACACACGTCTCAGCTGCTGCTCTGCTAAACCTGGAACTGTTTTCCACTGCTGGAGCTTCTTTATTTGAGACTCAGTTCATCTCCTCCATTTTTATGAGAGTAAAATTAAACAGCTTTGAAGAAGCTCATGATGCCGGTCTAACCGCTGCTCAGCTTGTTACTGTCTCAGGCAGAAAGTGAACCACCAACCATCACCAGAGTGGCTGTTAGGACGCAGGTTGAACCTCCAGACGTTTCTTATGTCTCATTTATGCAGTTTGGTAAAATCTGACCATACATTCCATGTAGGATGTTACATCTTTTCCAGCAAAGCCTCACAAAAATCAAAGATTTACAAGAAAACGTTGGAGTTTTGGAGCTTTTACACGCTGTCTGTTTTTGTTTGTAGCTTTTTTAAATGTAATCTCACACAATTTTCTTTCTTTTACAGCAAATCTGTTTTTTCTACTTTGCGACTCTCTGATCTTTAATGCAGTAAAATAACTATAAAAGAGAAATGTAGCAGGAAACATGACTGAAGCTCTAAATTTGACCAAATGAACGGCGCTTTCGTTTCTTTGTAGTGCGAACGAGATGAAGGGAGACTTGCCAGACTGCCGACGCTCACGCGGCCCATTAGCCAGACCGTGTTTGATGTGACTGTTGCATAAAAACACGCACCTCCACAAATGTTGTTTATGCACAAAGCTGTGATGATAAAAAAGGAGAACAAAGCAGCCGTTGTTCGCTCCTTCTCTGCCTTTTAACTCGGCGGCGTTAACAAAAGGTTGCAAAACATCTGCAGGAGTTTGCATGATGAAAAGCAAAGAGTGCATCGCTTCCTGATAACAGTAATGAGACTGTGATGAGTTCTCTCTTTTGTTTTTGATGCATTTTGTTTAAATGGTTTGAAGTCTGCACCTGGTTCCGTTCCATCTGGACTCACTCTCTGGTTGATAAGTAGTATTTCAGTGTTGGAGGTTGTGAGAGGAGCTCCTGTTTCGTTTGTTCTTTGGGAAACTAATCGTAGGAAAACTTACCGACATTTTCAGTCCCGTTGCTGTGACCTGCTACCAGGTTCATGTCAGTTTGGGACCAGAAGCGTTTCCAGTGACACTTGTGCTTCCGTAGCCAGTGAGGATTTGATTTTATGGAGCAGGAGAACGTATATTTTGGAGTCCTGTTTACGATAAACATAAATTCACAGCCACGTTTTTACTGCTCTGAATGATGGACGCCTCGTCCAGCGCCTCACGCTCTCTCCGTCTGGCTTTGTTGCCGTCTATCTCCCCCCCCCCCCCGACCTCCCCCCGTCCTGCTCTCCGTCCGTGTCCCTCCTCAGCTCTTCCATGAGGAGTTGGCGCTGCAGTGGGTGGTGAGCAGCGGGAGCGTGCGAGAGGGCGCCCTGCAGCAGGCCTGGTTCTTCTTCGAGCTGATGGTACGACACCAAAACACACCGTTCATTTCCTCTGACGTGGAGAAAGTGCGTCCACGGCTGCCTCGGTTTGACCGCGGCTCTCGATCCGCAGGTGAAGAGCATCATCCACCACCTCTACTTCACCGAGCGCCTGGAGTCGCCCAGGAAGAACCGCTTCCCCGAGCGCTTCATGGACGACATCACGGCGCTGGTCAGCACCATCGCCGGCGACATCGTGTCGCGTTTCCAGAAGGTGAGCGGCGACTCGGCGGCGCCTCCGGGCAGCCGGTGGGTCTGCAGGCAGCGTGCGCCCGGTGGTCACAGAGCAAATAATCACGTTTCTTTATCGTTAACACAAACTTTTAAAAACTTGTCCTGCCCAACGTGGGCTTCGACCCCACAAGGTTTAGAGCCAATCAAATGAGCAGGGTTAGCTATATTCTGCATTGACTCCGCCCCTTGTTACATTTGAACATACTGGCTCTGCCCAACATTACATGCAAACACATAGGCTCCGCCCACACATATTTTGGAATATATAAAACTGACACAAAGACATTTTTTGGTGTTATTTAATCAACACTGTAATTTAAAGTATTTTGGCGCTTTGAAAAGATTTTTATCACCTCGGTGGAGTCTGATGATCCTGTTTGGCCTCCAGGATCTGGAGCTGGTGGAGAGGCTCAACACAAGTCTGGCGTTCTTCCTCAACGACCTGCTGTCGGTCATGGACCGCGGCTTCGTCTTCACCCTGATCAGAGCGTACTGGAAACAGGTCGGTGCGCCTCCTCTCTGTTCCTCTGATCGGTGTGTAGAGAGGGGAGACAGTCATAGAAAGCAACTGAAGCTGCTTTTCCACTCGACTCCTCGCGTCTTCTCAGCTCGACTCGCCTCGGTTTTGTCTCTCCAGGTGTCCACCAAGCTGTACACCCTGCAGAACCCGACTCTGGAGTCTCTGAGGCTCGACTTCCTGAGGATCGTCTGCAGCCACGAGCACTACGTCACGCTCAACCTGCCCTGCAGCCTGCTGACCCCGCCCGCCTCGCCCTCCCCGTCCGTGTCCTCCGCAACCTCGCAGGTCAGACGGAGGCGGAGGACCGCACGCGTCTTCATTTTGTGAGCCACTCTGAAGCGACGGTGGATTAACCGTGGGTTTGTCGCCTGTTTGCGTCCGCAGAGCTCCGGCTTCTCCACTCACGTCCAGGACCAGAAGATCGCCAACATGTTCGAGCTGTCGGTTCCCTTCAGAGAGCAGCACTTCCTGGCCGGACTGGTGCTGTCCCAGCTGTCGGTGATCCTGGAACCGGAGAACGAGGGGTCAGTTGGCCGTCGGCGACGCGTTTCAGTCGAAGCCGCTCTCGACGTGCTGCCGCCTCTTTAACTCCTCCCCCTCCTCCTCCTCCTCCTCCTCCTCCTCCTCGCGCTCCTCCGACAGGATGTTCGGGCTGCACAAGAAGGTGGTCAGCGTCGTTCACAACCTCCTCTCCAGCCACGACTCCGACCCGCGATACGCCGACCCCGAGGTCAAGGCGCGGGTCGCCATGCTTTACCTGCCGCTCATTGGCATCGTCATGGAAACGCTGCCACAGCTCCACGACTTCACAGGTACAGAGACGCAGTTCTTCGCACCTCCTAAACTCGTCGCTGATTCCAGCCGGTTTGACATGAATCTGGCTCCGGTTTTCAGACGCGATGTGGCGAAACGCCAAACACGTCTGAGCTCTTCAAACAAACTCTCCTGTGGAGTTATAGCGTGGCCTTTAATAGCATGTCTCTTTGAACACCAGAGGTTATCAGTTGACCTGCAGAGGGATATCGGCCTCTGACAAAATGTACCAAGTCCTCTCTAACCTCAGTTCATCACATTCCTTCAACTCTTTTAACCTGCTTCCCCACTGAGCCTTCTCTAACTTCTCCCCTTCATGAATTTACACCTAAATCCTCACGATTTGAGTTTCTCCTTTAACTTAAACACCACTTCTTGTTCTCAGCATCGATTTCAAGGTTTTAACATTTAGATTTTTTATGCTGCATCGATTCAAATCAATCCTTTGGTTCAGTTCTGACTCGTTCTTGCTTTTCCTCTCATCAGAGTCTCACAACCAGTGGGGTCGGCCAGGTGGCCCCCCGGGGGCGGCGGTGGGCGGCGGCGCCGAAGAGGCCGAGGCGGAGGGCAACAGCCTGATCAGTCAGACCGTCGCCATGGCAATCGCAGGCACCAGCACCGCGTCCCCGATGTCCCGGCCCAGCAGCTTCTTGCTCAACTCGCAGGTGATGTATCCTTCAGGGGGAGGAGCGACAGGAAATAGTAACTGTCAATGTGACGCGACGCGACTCTCCCGCAGGCGAGTCGGCAGCACGGGAGCTTCTCGGCCGAGTCCAGCCGCAGCCTGCTGATCTGCCTGCTGTGGGTGCTGAAGAACGCCGACGAGCTGGTGCTGCAGAAGTGGTTCACCGACCTGTCGGTGTCGCAGCTCAACCGCCTGCTGGACCTCCTCTACCTCTGCGTCTCCTGCTTCGAGTACAAGGTGACCAGTGCGAGACGGGCTGAAGCCTTCACTGGAGCTGCACTGTGACTGTTCCTGTCCTTCGACTTCTGAGGATCCTGTTTGGGTTTCTTCAGCTTTCTGTTTGACTTCTTGTTCTGCAAAAACACAATTTGCAAGTTTTTCATTAGCTTTGAATGGAATGTGTTAACGGTGAGATATTTCACATGTTCATCTGTCCAGAGCGATGATTTATGGGCCGATTTATCTCGAAATGAAGCTGCATTCTTTGGCTTTATTGCCTTCTTACAGCTCCGGCCGTGCACTTCTCTCAGTGTAATCTTCTCTGTGGTTAATTTGCTTCGTCTCCTGTGGAGGTGGAATAACACCAGCGGACCGCTCGCTGCTCCCTGTATTAGAATCTCACCTTCTCTTCGTGTGTTTCTGAAGCACTGTTTGCTTCCATGTGTTTGCAGTTTGCTCTCTGCACGCCTGCACAGCGCTCCTTCATCCTGCTAACCTGCTTTGCTCGCTGGGTGCTGCTAATAACTTTCCTGCTCTGTGTGTGTCTGTGTGTGTGTGTGTGTGTGTTCTCCGTCCGTCCACTCGCCTCGCTGCCTTTCGGATACAAGGCCCATGTTGTGTTCACCATGCAGGGCAAGAAGGCGTTCGAGCGCATGAACAGCCTCACCTTTAAGAAGTCCAAAGACATGAAGGCCAAGCTGGAGGAGGCCATCCTGGGCAGCATCGGCGCCCGCCAGGAAATGGTGCGGCGCAGCCGCGGCCAACTCGGTGAGCCGTCTCGCTCGTCAACCTCGCAAAAGCTCCCGCGCGACCTCGCGACTCGGTCACGTTTCTGTGGCTGTGTACACGCCGCCTCTTGTCAGCGCCGTCCCCGAGAGCAAACAGATGTTTCTCCACGGTTTAGAGCGGAGTCCATCGGGCAGCGCGTTCGGCAGCCAGGAGAACCTTCGCTGGAGGAAGGACATGACCCACTGGAGGCAAAACAGCGAGAAGATGGACAAGTACGTCCCCCCGTCCCCCCCGTCCATTTCACACCTTCCCTCACTCGTTTCTGGTCGAACCATCAACACGATGAGAAGTTGTTTGTAGTGAATAAACCATCGGACGCTCATTCTCTATTTCTTCCCTGTCGACTTCCACCTGTTGTCTGGTGTCGCTGTGTGTTTATGTAGGAGCCACAGATCAGTCAGGTACTGTATGCTCCATCTTTGCAGTGTGCTCCTTTGCGCCTCCTCCCGCTTTAGTGCCTCTTGTTCTGGCGTTCCGTCGTGCATGTGGAAAAGCTGCACAGTTGAAATGGAACCAAATTAACTTCATTCACTCGATTCGACTTTACTCGACCAACTTTGTTTGTTCTCCTCCGTTGATAAAAAACCTCTCTGCAGTCAGTCGAACGTCAGCGTTTCTTTCTGCTCCATTTCACCGTGCGAGCTTCACACATGTACCGCGGCGCGCTAACCGAGACCTCCCCGATCCTGGTTCTGCCGTTGAGTCCCCGCCCAGTCAGTCCCTCTGTCCCGGTAACAGCGAGCGTCCTGGGGGGGCTGTAGTGGTTGCAGTGGGTCTGTTTTGGCTTTTTAACCAGTGTGCTTCTTGTTTTCGGGCGTCTGAGTCGTGCTGCTGCGAAAAACAAGCCAAATGTTGGGAAAAATACGAAGCTTGTGTTATTGATTTGTAGTTTGTTCAGGAATAATTCAGGAATGATTTGAACTTTGATCATAAAATGATTTATTACTGAGACAGAGACATTTTAGAGTCACATTAAGTTCCCACCTGTGGACAGGAAAGTGATTGTGAAGTGATTTTATGTTAAGAACAGTTTCCAAATTGATCTTACAGAGAAATATTGACTCTCTCCAGTTTAATCAAGTCATATTATCTTATAACAACACAGTTTACAGAATCACACAGAGACACAGCACACACAGTTTTGGATCCTCCGATAAACGACCTTGTTTTCGACTCTGCGGTGGCTTGATTGTGGTGGAAGTTCGTGCGTCCCCTCGGTGGGAGTTCACCAGCGTCGCCTCAGCGAGCGTCGAGTTCCTGACGTTGTTCTCTCGATTTCAGGACGAGAGCAGAGCTGGAGCACGAAGCTCTGATCGACGGCAACCTGGCCACGGAGGCCAACATCATCATCCTGGACACGCTGGAGATCATCGTGCAGGTTCGGAGGCCGACCGGGTTCAGACGTCAGTGTCTCTGTTGGTCCTGCTTCCTCACCTGTCTGTGTCTCTCACCACAGACGGTGTCAGTGACAGAGTCCAAGGAGAGCATCCTGGGTGGGGTGCTGAAGGTGCTGCTCCACAGCATGGCCTGCAACCAGAGCGCCCTCTACCTGCAGCACTGCTTCGCCACGCAGAGGGCACTGGTGTCCAAGGTTCGACAGCTCGACCGTCGCGTTTGTGGTGCGTCGTCTCTCCCGTCCTGGTCTGCAGACACGTTGAGGAGTCGCTTTGTTTCTCTCTGTTCTCTCAGTTTCCCGAGCTGCTGTTTGAGGAGGAGACGGAGCAGTGTGCCGATCTGTGTCTGCGCCTGCTGAGAAGCTGCAGCAGCAGCATCAGCACCATCAGGGCTCACGCCAGTGCCTCCCTCTACCTCCTCATGAGGCAGAACTTTGAGATCGGCAACGTGAGTGCGAGCGACGCCAGTGTCGTGGGCCGTCTGTCGTATGAGCGTCTTTATGTTTCGTGTTTTTCTTCCTCCTCAGAACTTTGCGAGGGTGAAGATGCAGGTCACCATGTCGCTGTCGTCGCTGGTGGGAACGTCGCAGAACTTCAATGAGGAGTTCCTGCGTCGCTCGCTGAAGACCATCCTCACCTACGCAGAGGAGGACCTGGAGCTGAGGGAGACCACCTTCCCTGACCAGGTACCGACTCAGCCAACAGGGAACCCGTTCAGGACGCTTTCACACCAGTTTGGCTGATCTCAGACCTTCATTTGGTTTGAAAAGTCAACAAACCTTCTTGTTTTCTGTCAATTCTGGATTTTTGCTCCTTCTGTTTGTTTGTTGTTTTCCTTGATTAAACCTCGATTGTGCGTTCTGAGCCCTGCATTCTGCCTGACAGGTTCAGGACCTGGTCTTCAATCTGCACATGATCCTGTCGGACACGGTGAAGATGAAGGAGCACCAAGAAGACCCCGAGATGTTGATCGATCTCATGTACAGGTACGACACTCCTGCGCTCCTGCTGCTGCTTTACAACACTGAGAAACCTGCGTGAGAGGCCGATTCATCGCTGGAAGTTTGATCATGTGTTATTGTATGATTGTGTTTTCTGCCATCCGCTCCGTGACGTCTCGGTGCCTCTGCGTTGTTTTCTCAGGATCGCTAAAGGTTACCAGACGTCTCCCGACCTGCGGCTGACGTGGCTCCAGAACATGGCCGGGAAACACTCGGAGAGGAACAACCACGCCGAGGCGGCGCAGTGCCTGGTGCACAGCGCCGCCCTGGTGGCCGAGTACCTGAGCATGCTGGAGGACAGGAAGTACCTGCCCGTCGGCTGCGTCACCTTCCAGGTGAGGCTCGAGCCATCGGCGACGCTCGGCCTGAGCAGCCGTGAAGCACCTGCTCATGAGTGTGTGTGTGTGTATGTGTGTGTGTCTTTGTTTGTGTGTTTGCCAGAACATCTCCTCCAACGTGCTGGAGGAGTCGGCGGTGTCCGACGACGTGGTGTCTCCGGACGAGGAGGGCATCTGCTCGGGGAAGTACTTCACAGAGATCGGTCTGGTGGGGCTGCTGGAGCAGGCCGCCTCCTCTTTCTCCATGGTGAGACGTGACGCGGACAAAATGCAAACATTTGTCCTGTCCGGTGTGTGTTCTGTCATGACGTGTGCGTCCGTCGACCCTCCAGGCCGGCATGTACGAGGCGGTGAACGAGGTGTACAAGGTCCTGATCCCCATCCACGAGGCCAACAGGGACGCCAAGAAGCTGGCGACCATTCATGGTAAACTGCAGGAAGCCTTTGGCAAAATCGTCCACCAGGTAAACCTGCACACACACACACACACACACACACACACACACACACACACACACACACGCACACACACGGTTGTTTCTGCGTGATCTCACTCAAGCAGGAAACCTGCTGGAACAGGATGGACGCTGTTATTGTTGTTATTATTATTATTATTATTATTGTTATTATTATTATTATTATTATTATTATTATTATTATTATTATTATTATTATATCTTATTTTATGATTGTTATTTTATTGTTATTGTTATTTGGCTTTTAAATTCTGGTGCCTTCATTTTTTTATGAGGTGTTTTAAACCTGCATGACTTTATTGTGAGAGAGAGACTGAGGGCGCATGAGGTGGAGGGGCCACTCTGGTTGGGGGGTTTCTCCTTTGTCAAAGGCCACTTGTGCAAAGCAGAGCGATGATGTGATGTCAGGGGGCAGAGTGGGCGGGGCTACGGACGTCTGGCGTGCGGAGCAACTGCCTCCAACTCTGTGTGTGTGCGTGTGCGTGTGCGTGTGCGTGTGCGTGTGCGTGTGCGTGTGCGGCGCGCTGAGTGTCGGGGGTGCTTGTGGTTCACATGTTCCTGTATTCTCTTTGTCACACAGAGTACTGGCTGGGAGGTAGGTGGTGAAACAGTTCCTGCTTGGCCCTGCTCATGTCGTTTATCTCTCACGTTTGTTTTCTTTTCTTTTATTTACTCTCATCCTTGTTTTGTTGTTTTTGTTTTGTTGTATTTGCTCGCTGTGGCCATCCTGTTGCTCTTCTTCGCTTCGTTCCATCCGTCCAAACCATTAACACCTGCAGACACAGACGCCTGTCTGCGCCCCCTGGGGGACACTCGCTGTATGCGCAGCAGCATCCTCACTGCCTCCCTCTCTCCTCCCACCGCACACGAGGAGCCTGTCGTTGTCGTTGTTGTTGTCGTCGTCGTTGTTGTCGTCGTCACGGTGTTGACGGGCTGTGCATGGGAGCCGCGGTGTGTGACACTAATGACGGACGTCTCCGTGAATGCATCACCTGCACACTCTTCATCTCATCTCACCTTCAAACCACAGGGCTCGATTTCAGTGCACAGGGGGGGTGAGGGGGGGAGGGGGAGGTGGGGGGGGGGGAGTTAGGGGAGGGTCCGCCAGCCACACTCGACCAATAAAACACGAGCTGTCGCCAAGTTTTGGGTGGAGGCTGAGAACGAGCTCGTGAGGCGTTCAGGTTCTTCCAAACAGGGTGGAGCTGAGAGTACTCCCAGCTCAGAGTAATCCCAGGATTACTGTCGTATCCCGTCCGTGTGTCCCCGCTCTGGTTCAGCCGTGGGAACTGAATCGACCCCTGGCTCTGGTTCCTCCATCCTGCTCTTCCGTTAACAGCATTAACCTCTGAGTTTCCTTCACGGTTTGCTGCATGATCGGGGCCGTGCGCTCCCGCCCGCCGTGCACGGCGTGCACGGTGTGCACGGCGTGTCGCTGCTGCTCGTGGAACTTTCATTTCTCTCACTTTTATTTTTATCATCTTGATTTTTCGTTCCTCACTGCATGGTGGGACCTGCGTGTCCATGGGAGACGTGTCCGTTGTGCTGTTGTGTTTCTGTTTGTGGTGAATTCTTGTGGAGGAAGCGAATCCTGATTAAAATCTCTTCTGTTTTTTCTCCTTTTTGTTTGATTTCCCCCGGTTGCCGACCCCCCTCCCCCCTCCGCCCCCACTTTACTTAATTGTGTCTTGTGGTAAGTTC
>JAUESF010000052.1:6794903-6805406 GCA_032274765.1 Malacoctenus tetranemus
GTTTCTTCCTTAAACAAGCATCAACGCTTGAGCAAGCACTAATAACCTTTTTCCGCCACGCTTTAATGAGGTTCTAAATGGTTTATTACACTGTTAGTGCTCTGTAATGGATCCCATACATCCACAACTACCACCAACTCTGATTACATTCCATCTAGAAACAACTTCTTCAACCAGCTTTTAACCAAACCTCCGTCTCAAAGACCAACACGTCTTGCCATTGTATCCGCTCCGATAATGGATGCTGTGACAGATGTGAAACTGAAGACCTACTTGCTGGGGTCGGCCCCTTTAAAGAAGGCGTTGACTGTCTCTGTGAAGGCAGCGGCCACTGGGAGCGTGTCCTGAGCCCCCATCGTGAGAGGGCTGGGCCCCCGGGAGCAGCCTGGAAGGAACAAGCCCGCACAGACAGACACATAAACACACTAACCGTGACAACATGCTTCTCCAAACACAGACACCATCCAGCTACATTGCTGCTTGTGTATTCAAATCATAATTTCTTCATCCATCAATGTATAAAAGCTTCAGTGTGAAACACCAGGACGCTACTCTCTTCCTATCCAGTGACGTGTGAATGACATGAAGAACCAAACATGTACAAACTATAGATATGAAAGGAAACTCATGAGAAACCAAGACTGGTGTTAGTAAGGTGGCATGGAAACAACAACAGGTTAGTTGTGTGGAGGACACCCATTTCTCTCTGCTCTTTGACTGTGAAATTGTTAAATTACAGCGATGCTTCAAACATCTACTTCAAGTTTCTAGATTTGTTGACAGCACATTACACATTGATGTTTATTTCAGATTGAAATAGCTGGATGAGAAAAGGAGGGAGGTGCAGAGAAAGACCCAGAGAAGGACGTGTGCATGCTTCACCCAGACATGCTGCTCAAGCTGAGTGACTCTGACAAGATCAAGAAAGATCAGAGAGCCCAAAGATCAAACATAAAGCGACCGAGGGGGGGAAGAAGTGTCGACAAAGTGGTTAGTGAAGTGCAATGAGAATGACGACTCTTCAGGGAGTCAGAGGTGGCCAGTGCAGACAAACTGAGAATGAACAATGCCAGAAAAAAAAGATGTTCCTGCATATTTGGCAGCGTATGAAAATATGAAGGGGAGCCAGCCAGTAGTCAGCGTGGTGGGATATGAAGGTGATGGACATACTTGCAAAGGAGGAGGAGAAGGGAAAAGGAGGAAGGGGTGGGACAGAGGAGGGGCGAAGCTTGCAGAAATGAGCCTCGAGAGAGAACGTGTATGTGCACGCTACCCTGGAGCAAAGACAACTTACCTTCAAAGGTTAAATAAAACTTCCCTCTGTCAAACCAAACAAGGGATGGCTGGTCATTCTCTGTGTGGGGTCGAGGGGGTGGAGGAGGGTGAGGAGAGAAGGACGAGGTGGGGAGGGAGGAGGCAGAGGGATGAAAGGGAGGGAAGTGGGTGAGGAGGGGGAGAGAAGGACAGTAGCGTGAGTCTCACATGGCAGGTCTATAACACGGCACAGTGGGGTGAAACGTGGAGGTGGAGGGCTGGAACGGGGAAGGGGAGGGGCGTTCGGGTGGGTGGGTATCGACACAACTAGTGAGACAAGATGGGCCACACAGGACGGTTTTGCATGTGGATGCTGGCTTGAGTGCGTGCGTGCGAGGAAAGGTGGGAGTAAGAGCCAGGTGAGCACGGCTGGACGTTGGCAGAGGTGCAACTTCATGTGCAAGATGTGGGACACAGGAGAGAGGAAGACGAGGCTGCAGTCTGAGCGGGGCTATCGCAAAGACAGCAGCCAGTGTTTGTTCTCCTCACAAAATGATGAAAAATAAACAACTAACGCTCTGACTACGAAAATACTCAGAGGCGACTGCAGTGTTCAGGTGTTCGTGTCTGTCAGTGTGTTCACATTTCCCTCAAGGCCTCCGGTTTTTCAAGTTATGAAACAGATGGAGGCTGTGTGTGAGAACGCCCTGCAGGGGGCAGCTGTGAGGCAAAAATCAGACAAAAGCAGACGGAAGGGGAGAGAGACTGCGGTTCACAGAGAGCTGCTGCGTCCCACATTTTAGGGGTTGTATGAAAAACGCAGCGCATGATGCTGAATCTTCCCAACAACCTCAAGGTCAGAGGGAAGCCGAGCCATTACTCATCAGACACACGCCGATCAGCCTAACAACATGAAAAATACTGTTGTGTGGACACTCTTGTTTCCCTGTACACAATAAACTGTCAGGCCCTGCGTGCTGAGCCCATGTTTCTGACAGAGCGAGTGGAAGCTGCTGCAGAGGTTCGAGCTCATCTGCTGGATCAGGTCACATGAGATTTTTCTCACCACATGCATCCATGAACCTTGACCTGTAATGACTCGGTTGTCACTGTATTGCTGTTCCTTCATTAGATCACTTTATAGATACCGACCACTGGATGCCAGAAAAAGCTCACAGGCCCTTGAAAAGTATAAATAATAAAGTAAAAACAAGGAATGTTTTGCTTTTGTTGAATTTAAGTATAAGAAGGCAAAAATATTCACAATAATTAAGAATAAATGTTTTAATCAGTAATCCTAAAAGAAAATCCAAACGACTAATTTCCATGGATACTGTTTCCATTCCAACGACTCATTTCTTAAATCATCATACTGAGAGTTATCAATACTGAGTATTATGACCCACAGTAACATTGCAATCTGTCTGCCAAAACAAGCTCGGCTTGTTCGGGTGGAAACTATTGTTTTGTGGGCTCTTTTGAGCAAAGGTGAGCTGTCGAGTGAGTCACCAGATGCCCCAAGTGTCGGGCTGAAGAACAATGAGAGCAGCACATTGCTTGGTTAGGAGAACAAAGGGGCAGGTGTTCTGGATATGAGGGCTCGGTCTGTTGCTGAGGAGTGCATGAGTGACAGGTGTGAAAGGTGGGCTTCAAGGGGTCAAGTATGGGAGCAGGTTTGAGGCTTCCCCACCGGGGGGGGAAGTGGTTGAAGTTGAAGCTGTTTTGTGAACTCAAGTTATCAAGAGAGGGTTGTGTGAATACCAAACAGCTGCTGCATGTCTAATTCAGCCCGATTCCCACTGCAGACTTCAAACGACTCCGAGCACAGCTCAAAGCGTGCAGGACATTGTGTGTGTGTGTGTGCTTGTGTGTGTGTGAGTGAGAGAGAAAGAGAGAGAGAGGTGAGGACGGACAGTATGGATCTCAAGGGCCCACAGTTAAGGAGCTCTTCAGACATGCTCAATGAACACACAGAACACAAACACTCAAATACACACTTGTGGTGCAAATTGAGAGTAAAGGTAACTGGGAGTAACTGCACTGCACTCTGCACACACATTATGTGTAGCTGAGAGAGGGGGGGGTTGCCATGGTGACATGGCAAGAAAGCCACTGATGCACAGTCATAAAACAGAGAGAAAAGTCTCACGAGTGAGCAGATGGGCAAAGGGAAGACACTTTTTGGAAGTTCCTGAAAAACGTTATGGAATAGATGCAGCTTCTTGTATCACCACAGCTTTCGTTTTTTTGTGGCAGATTTTTGTGATGGTGAATGAAAACAGAGTAAGAAATATACGCCGAGAGGAGAAAGAAATGTGAGAGGGAGCGTCCATGTGTCGTAAATGACTGGGTGATGTGTGGGAAGGCGTGAGCTGGCGAGGGCAAAACGATGCAGAAAAATTGGATGATTTCACTTAAAATGCTGCCACTTTAAAAAAAGAAAGAAACATGGTCATGTGGTTTGTCCCTACATCTGTGCACAGAGCCTGAAGTAGACCAGTGAAGTGAGCAGGTATTGAAACAATGACAGAGAGCCTCCGTTTAAAATCTCACCAACTGATTTGCCTGGAAAAAAGAAACTGATCGAGGGCAAAACAAAGTCTGTTGTCATTGTTTGAATATCTAACAATCCTGACTGACATTCATCGGAAAAGACACAAGTACACTCTGTGATGGACCTTCACTCTTCAATGTCAAGCACACTCAAGGTAAAGATCATCAAACAGATTGGAAACACACAAAAGGAGCACTCCAACAACCCCTTCGCCCCGCCTGTCCCCCGTCCTCACTCAGAGGGGCACCTTACCGTACCTGCAAATGAATCAAAGTGTCGCTCAAACGTGGGCAGTTTGTCTACAAAAGCATCGTCTTCTGACAAGCCAAGAGGACAAACGAAAAGACAAACGGCAAAATAAACAAAAATAAAAAGCAAATCAAAACCACATAAGAGCACTGAAAAAGAATTCCGCACAAAAATGCAACGTAAATAAACAACCAATAACTAAAATAAACAAACCGAGAATATAAAAGCAGGTACATTTCAGTGTGACTGGAACTAAAAGTAGCGGCTTCTGTGACCTTCATCTGGCTTTATCACTCTAACTTTATCGTGTCTGACCTAACCTGGAATAATAAAATACACAGGAGTTAAAGCCTGTTGATAAGTCAGTGTCGATCCAGTAATTTCTTCATGTTAAAGTCTACAAGTGTTTGAATCAGTTTAAAAAAGCGCCCTCCAATTAGTAGCAACATTCTGCTTTTACATAAGTGCTGCTGCCTGAGGAGAGTGTGCTCTATCCACTGTGACTCAGCCATGTTACTGTCTGCTGAGATCTGCTATTATCCACTCACAACTCTGCTCTGCAGGGTCCATCAACACAGACTCTAAAGTTAGATCGAGGTGTAAAAATTGTTGCCGTGTCCCTAATTCATAAAAGTAAGGTTTGCCGAGAAATGGTTGCACTTTAAAATCAACACCCTGCTTCATATTCTCACCTCCCACTCAAACCCTGCATGTGTGAGCGGCAGGATTAAAACATGTGTCAACCGAAGCCAGAGGCACTAATAATGTGTTCAGTAACTCGCTAGATTGAAACAAACTTTAGGCTTCATTAATTCTTTGATTATAAATAAATGGGAACCAAGAAACAAAACTTTTCTTGCACACTTTATAAATTCATGTCATAGAGAAAGTGTGGGCTTTAATGTTGCGTTCCAATTGTAATTAGATGCTATGAAATAATAAATGGATTACCGATTTCTATCAGTCAATGATCGTCGCTGAAAAAACTGCTTCCACTTCCAGGAAAAATTAACCAACTCCGAGCGTGACTCACAGAAACTGAGCATAAGGAAGGACGCGGCCAGTTCATAAAGTAACAGAAAGCTTTTAATTTCCAGCAGAATAGTGAACCAGTGAGGACTACTTGGCCTGTGAGGGCGGCCCTCAGGCGACAGTCAGCACAGCTCAGTGACAGCTGATGGGTCACACACACCTGTCACAGACACGGAGAGTTCCTTGTTCACTGTCGGGGTGGTGGCGGCACTCATGGAGTTGGTGGAGGAGATGGAGGAGGTGCTCTCGGCCCGTGCCAACGGGGCGATGGGAGGAGGGCTGGCTGAGTGGATGGGGGGGCTGAATGGGCGACTCTGCAGAGACGGAAAAGAGAGAGGAGTGAAGATTCAGGGTTTTAAAGATCATCTGGAGCCTCAGTTTGGTAAATAAATAAAGGATGGAGGACTAACTCTGCCCCCTGTTACTCCCTAGACACAATGGGGAGGGGTGGGTGAAAGAGGGAGGAAGTCTAAGCTGATGTTCATGTTGGGAAGTGACTTTGACTGCCAGCAGGACACACTGACAGAGTCGAGGAGCAGCTAGAGTAATACATCCAAATGTGTGAACTATTTCTATAGCAGAGGCTTTATTTCCACACTGCCATTAGACTCCACTCAGACCAGAGCCAACAGCAGAGCTTCTGATCTCCACTGACTCTGACTGACACCAAAGCCTGTATCTAACTCCGCCTGAGTCTTTGTGTATAGATACATTTAGTTAATCATTTGAAAACGGAGACACCTGACACACCTGAAATGTGTTCTGATTGAAACCAAGCTACTCACAGAAAAACACAAGATTTGACGACAACAATCTAAAATGACAGAAACACAAGAAACACAACTCACCATATCTCCTACAGAGGGTTTTCCTGGAGGAAGTTTGGGTCGAGAAGGGGGTCGAGGAGGAGGTGGAGGCGGGGTCGGGTTTACTGATGAAGGAGTGGCAGGCCGTACTGGTGATGATGAACCTGAATACAAGGAAAACAGCTCAAGTTACTCAAAAATTCACTTCGGAAAAAACTGCAAGCTACAGCAGCATAAGACACGGAGGATTACCAACACCTCTCTCTGACTATTGATATTCTTACCAACATATATATTGCCCACTGCCCATACTGTAAGTGTTATTTCCAGCTAAATTGTGTCAAACTCGGTAGCAAATCACTGTAAAAGCTCTCACAGGGGCATTGTTACTTGAAATCATTTTTCACTTCAGCAGACCAAAATCATATCCTACAGCTCACAATTCTATGGAGGATTAAGAGCAGACAAAATGCAGTAATAAATGCTTTCCAGTCTGGAAAATCCTTACAAAACTGCACTCCACCCTGACAAAGATAATTGCTTCGAGTGTGTGCTCAGCTTTTAGACACAAATCTTATTTGGACAACTTTCACACCAAATACAAGTGTTGTAATTAAAATGACTAAAAATAGAAAATGTCATCTCCTCTAAAATCAGCTAAAATTCAGTCAGTGAAAGACAATTACCAAGTTGCTTCAGGTTGTAACAAAAAAATGACAAACAGCTGTGTGTGAGGATATGTATGTATCAAAGACAACAGGACTTAAAGTGTGTTATTGAAGGGTAGACAGCAGGTCACACTTTTGTAGAATAACAATAAGGAAGGTTTGATGATTTTGAACAAACAACTAGGACAAAACTGATGGTACATCCACCCCATCCAAAAAGCTGTGCACTACAATTTACCTTTTCCCCATGAGAGCAATCTATAATGTCCTGGAAACTGTTGCTGTATCCACACAATGTGAAAAGGTTCAAAGTTGAGTTGTGAAATCAGAATTGTACTAAAACCACTCACCACTGTTCGTGCCCCCCGATGTAGGACCTGGTGATGAGACCACAGCGCGGTACGTTGGGGGAGGAGGAAGTGGAGGCGTACTTCGACTCCCTTGGTTCGCATCTTTGGGTGAAGTGATATTTTCACCCCCTTCCTCTTTGGGACAGGTGGTGTCTGTGTGTTTGGGCTCTTCATCCTTCGAGAGGAGAAGGGGTGGTGGGACGGAGTGTGCTGCAGCATCCTCAGCAGGAGGAGTCACTGCTGGAGGTGTGCCTGCTTTGGGGGCAGGAGCTGGTGTTATACTGGCGGGTGAGTCAACCAGAGGAGGAGAGGAAGCAGGGAAAGATGAAAGCTCCTTTGGTGCTGGGGGAGGGGAGGTGGCAAGTGCGATGGGATTTTGGTCTTCAGGTGTGCCGGGACCTGAACGAGTTGGAGGTGCAGAGGGCTCCTTTGTGGGAGGTGGCGAGGTTGGTACAGCAGGAACAACGTCTTCTTTAGGTAGAGGGGATGTAGGAAGAGGAGGTGGAGAGTCTTCTAGAGGAGGTGGCGATGTCGGTAAGGGTGGGGCAGGAGATTCAGGTAGAGGAGGTGAGGCTGGTAAAGCAGGTGCTGGTTCCTCTGGGGGAGGTGGGGAGGCTGGAAGGGGAGGCGCAGGGTCTGTGGGCTGAGGCGGTCGGTCTGCAGATTCTTCACTGAAGCAGACCCAGGAGTCACCAGCGTCGTCATCACCAGGAGCAGGCGCATCCGGACCAAAAATGTTGTCCAAGTCAGCTATTGAGGGCTTCCTAGTTGAGCTGTCAGCCTCTTTTGACACCTCTGAAACAAAGAGATCCACCAACCAATCAGAAGCAGTGTTTCCAGGGATGTTCAGTGGATTAACTCAGGAGAAAATATCAAAGACAAAATCAGAGCAGGATCGTAAGAGAATGGTAGAAAGGCAGAGATAAACAACATAGGACACAACAATTCCTTAAGAGAGAGCATCTGACCGGCTTCTTCTGCAGACAGAGGAGGAGGACTTGTCGTTGGGGGAGAAGTTGGGACATTCTTGGGTGGAAGTGGTGGTGGAGCTGCAAAGATACATGAAGTTTTGATGATAAGCGGTTTTGTTTGGTGCAGCAGGTAACTTCTGAAGGTTAACTAGTCACCGTTTGACAGAGCTCAAAACAAATGCAGGGCTGCATACGATGAGAATGGGAACATAAAATGAAAGGGGAATTATCGATGAATGAAAACAACAGAGGATAAAGTAGACGTACTGTCACTGCCTGCAAAATGTATCCATGACAACTTAAGGAGGGATCAGCCCAACCATTCACCATGCAGCACAGTCCACTCAGTCACCATCATGCCAAATGCAGGAGGGATGTGTTGGAGGAGCATGACAGCCAGGTACTGAACCTCTCTCGAGTATAATAAACCACAACCAACACTGAACCATGTGCTTGTGAAATGGCTCATGAAATGAGACGGGAAACAGCTGTTCTTGGAGAAGGAGGGAAAAGCGTTATGACTGGATGATTGTTTGATCAGGCCGGTTTGGAGGTCTGTCTGTTAGTCGATGGTGAGGGGAGGAGAGCTGACGGGCTTGTGCGGTCATTCCAGGGAGACGAGGGAGTGAGGCACAATGCGCGAAGGTTTTTAAAACTTACATCCAGTGGGAAAAGCTCTCGACAAAGAGGATTCAGTCCCTGACAGAGGGGTCCCCCACACGTCAGACTCAGAGAAACCCACTGAGTTCAGGAGGGGATAGAAAAAGGCATTTGAAGGGCATTAGCAGAGTCAGACTGGAGCGTTTCCCAGTAGTTCCACAGTGAGCTGCCACAGGTAAACAAGGCAACAATGACACTGACACCTGGCTTTAAAACGTGCTTTGGATGTGAATTGAATGGAGCTCCACCACCGGAAAATGAGACACATCTGGGACAAATTGTGATTTGATCAATCGAACGACCTCTCTCAACACAAGTTTGAATGAAATAAAGTCTACTCTACTTCCACTAACTTCACTGGCTGCTCCAACTTTATGTCAGCGTGACACTTCTAATCTTCTGTCAATAACATCAGCAAGTTATCTGTTAAGTTTGTGGATTTTACACAAACCAACAAGTCAAACAAAAGAAAAATTGACTACGGTGCTGAGAGCTGATCCAGGAGCAGGAGTGAGCATTTCTCTGTGTTTCTCCGAGGGCTGCCTTCAGGGACAATGTGCTCATTGGTAATCCTTCAGTGACCTCAGGCAGGTGACAGAGATTGAATCTAAATCAGAAGGTAATGTTCACACTGGGAACACACACGACTGCCTGGCTTAGATGTGAAAACGCACAAATTTCACCTGGATACAATCTGATTAGGAGAGACAGTTCAGCTTGTAGCTTGTAAACAGGGTCAAAGGTCGGCTTGTCAATAAAATCTTTAATTTGAAAGAAGTGATTTGCGGTCTCATTGACAAACTGCAGTGAGGTTGAGTCCAACGGGTACAATGAAGAATTCCCCAGAGTTGCAGAATCACTGGAGCAACAAACTTCAGACATTAATGAATGATGAAAAAATGTGAAGGCCAGAATGAATTGATTATTTTGAAGCTTTGAAGCTATTTATTTGTTGAACTGCACAAGATATTATTGAGTATTTCAATCCAAATGGGTGTTAGCAGGTTAAAATATGCCAACTAATTATACTCTTCACTGGGACTTTGTGTCATGTTTTTAATAAATTACATGTGTATACCCAAACTGCAGTGCAAGTTTTACATTGTACTGTTATTACTCCAACTCATCAAGAAACACTATAATCTAGGTAATCACATTTATGCAAAAGAAGTATCAAACAGTAATATGAGAAAGAAGAAAATACATCACTTCTCATGGACTGTATCAGAAGCAGTGCTGCTCTCCTTGTCAGGTTTAATGTGTAAAGGGAATTTGTGTCGAGCTGATGTTAGTTATGCCTGACATGGCACTTGCGTAACAGCTGAGAGCTCTTCCACAGTCCGCATCGCTAAATCCTACAGGCTCGGATAGAAGCAGGTGACAGCGGACTCTGAATGTTAATGAGATGCACTGTGCTCACGAATTTAACTCCAGACTGCTGATTCAACTTTGACCGTAACAAAGACTTATGGAGTGAATCAACAACAGCACCGTGAGACAACAGACTCTGTGAGGAGTGAAAGTATTGAACAAATAGCCATTAGAAGGAAAGGAGGCGGAGAGAAAGGGTGTCTGCCTGTTCAGCTAAGCTGGCAGCATTTAGGAGACTTTAACTGTTGGTGTTCGGAGGAGCTTTTCATCATCATCATGCTGCCAGTAGACAAATAAAATACTTCTGGTCACTACTTTTAACACAACAATAATGTACCAGCGTCCGCAAAAATATCCACCCCCAAAGGACACAAAGCCTATTTAGGAGCAAATTAAAATACTACCTTCAGTTTTCTGTTCTCCAAAGGCCGTTTCCAAAGGAGGCCCGAACAAGGCTGTGGTGTCTTCACTGACTGGGGTTTGTTGACTGTGGAGACAGATGAAGGACGGTGTAGAAAGAGCTGTGGTTAGCAGAGGCTGATCGTATGAGGACACAATGTCTGAAGTCACATTCATGTCAGACAGAAC
>JAUESF010000052.1:6829384-6847339 GCA_032274765.1 Malacoctenus tetranemus
TGTGAGAGTTGTTTCCTGAGCAGTGGCTGGTAAAAGTTGCACATTTGAGCCAACGGAAATACATCAAAAATGACTCATTGAAGTCTGAAATGGACAGTGACATATCACAAAATACTCAAAAAAGAAATGCTATGAACAATGTTTACACCTGGAAGGAAACATGTGGTGCACCATGAACTATTTAGGATCCTTCACAAGTTAACATTATTGTGCTTTTTTCTGCAGAAAGCAGAAGATGGGCAATTAACCATTCGTTCCACTAGAAAAAAGTAAAAGCTTTATAATGGATAGAAAACAAAAATATTTGGACACAGGAACTGTTCAATCCACAAGATCTCATCTGCAATGCTTTCATGCTCGTATTACTCTAACAAATAATGCATTAAATAGACATTTTGTCAGACAAGCTGACTCGGCAGTTCTAACCCAATAAGCTTCCTTACCATGTGCTCACAAAGTGAAAACCAGAATGTGAGTTTTTCAAAGAATGATCCACTAAGGTAAAAAAAAAAAAAATACAGGCTATTTAGTAATCGATGGGATCTAAATATCATCTATTTCAAAGATAGAGTGAATGAGCCAATAGAAGACAACCCCCCCCCCCCCAACAAAAAATACAGTGGAGCCCACCATATGGCCAAATGTCCTCTCTGCCCTCTGCTGTGCAGCATTCCAGTCAAGGGTTTATCCAAGTTTCAGCCAGCCAAGCTCTGAATACTGGGCCTCCCTGTGACAGTCTAATTCCTACTGCTTGTAACCAGGATTAACAACTTTTCAGACTATGTGTCTGAAGCACAGCTAGTGTCATTACTTCCACAAAATAGCTCCATGTGTCAACAACATTCAGACTAAACAGTGGATCTCCACTCATGATGATCTCGAAGCCTCATCGGCACCAAGACAGCGATCTCTAGATTGTCTCTGGTGGTGGAATATCAGGAAATGGAATGACATAGTTAAAATCAAAATATTTCTTAACATTGATAGATAACACAGTAACTGGGCCGTTCAACTTCTTGTGTATTTTCACTCAAACCAAACATGAAGCCAAATTAATGACGAGCACTGCTTGTATCTTTTTCAAACACATTATGAATCATCAACATGCGCAAGATCATGACTATCTAGAAAATAGCTCTTGGGCTTTTGGTTGAAAAAAAAAAAAAAAAAGCAAAACACGCAAACAAAAGACACTGACATTTTCAAATAGTAACTGCCATGCCCAATCTTTATTTGCAAAGTATCACCAAAGTATGAAATGTATCTAAGCTGACATAAAAGACAGCCTTGATTTTTACATTTTGCTAGACAGCTCGTTTCAAGTTGCGAGAGGCAAATGTGGCAAATTCAAACCACTATGAGAGTTTGTGAACACCGGATTCTCCAAAAACAAAAATGAAGAAGTCGTGCCTCAATTAACACATGCCTCTTCACTCGCTTTATGTTCGCCCTTTTCTCAATCTCCTTCATGATGTAAGCCGGTGTTGAACTTGAAGCCGGGGTTGCCAGATTTG
This sequence comes from Malacoctenus tetranemus, assembly GCA_032274765.1. Classification (NCBI taxonomy): domain Eukaryota; kingdom Metazoa; phylum Chordata; class Actinopteri; order Blenniiformes; family Labrisomidae; genus Malacoctenus; species Malacoctenus tetranemus. Next base: position 6,830,899 of record JAUESF010000052.1, read on the forward strand.
GCTAATTACTGCTGGGCTAGCAACTGTCTGTCACTCTAACAATTTGCAACCCTGCCAAATATGCTGAGGAGTGCCCCACAAGAGCCAATAAAATATATGATTCACATTCCACAGAGGGCGAGCATGGTGACCGGATGTTAATGCGATCCCTTGTCCCAGTGCGGGATAGGAAAGCCCTTGAGGCCGCAAGCCAAGAGAGACTGGTGGACCACCCAAAGACAAATCTTATAAACATATTTTGTTTTCTTCTCCAAGTTGACTTCGACTTCAAAAAGGCATGTTTTTCCATTAGCATTTTACAATCAGCACGCACTCAGTTTCCTTGGCACAGTTTCCATGTTAACTACACTTGCCTGAAAACAGGCAGCCACAAACCCTTTAGCGGTTAGAAAATAAAACCTCATCCATACACCCAAGTTTAAGACACTTCACTACCAAACAAGTCTTCTTCATAGGGGTTGCTTTTATATATATATAGAAATATATAACAAATTTGTCTAGTTTCTGAGGGAGCCAGACCGATCAACAGACATGCTATACTTTTTTACCGTTTAAACTCAAACAAGCACAATAAAGTAAAATACAAGAGAACATGCCTATTTAAATTACAAAAATATATCATGGTTTTTCTCATGAGTGAAGAGTTCACATGAGCAAGCACATGAAATAACATGTTTGTAAATTCCATTGTGAATGTGCATTGGCTCCTACTAATTATTTCTAATTTTCACTCAACCAAACAATATATGGCCACAGAAAGTGCTCAGAGTGTCAGGGCATCTTTCTAAGATAAGCAATTACATTGTTCTACATTAAATTCTTAAATAATACTGATCAAACCTTTCATCTTTTTTGTATCATAACATAACCGATATTCAAACTACAAAACAGAAAGATTTCTTAGAAGAAGCTGTGAGAAACTGTTTACTGAAGTAATAAAAGTCCTGCTCCCTGACACCCACACACGTTTGCTGCGTTGCTTTTTTTGCTCTTACATGATGCTAGCAATAGCTGTTGATGACTAAAAGTAAACTGTAAGTCATATGAACACTGTTTGGTTTTCCAGTGAACAACTTGAGAAATACCATTCTCTCTGAGTGTCAGCGCAACAAACTGGTTTGACAACAAGAAACGGAAATATGCAGTGAAATAGGAACAAAAGTCTATTTGAGACCATGATGCTAGTTTCTACTTCTCTTCAGACAACAGCAAAAATCAATACAAAAAAAAAAGCCAAATGAGCTGTATCATTGTATGATTGACAAAATTGGAGAGAAATTGCATCAGCAGATAGGCACTTATAAGCAATGGTGACAAGTTGACACACTGTCTTTCAACAGGCCTCACCTGAATACCAGGGAGCCTAAATAGCAGAAAATTCCTTCAAGGGATCACTGAATCATTCCCATTTGATTGTAAGGACCCATTGCTCTATTATTTTAGTTCAACTCTGCAGTTGCACCACAATATCCACAGCATCTTTATATTCTGTCCTCTCTCTTGTGATGTTGGAGAGAATCCTTGGTCTGTGAGCACAAGCTACCAAAAGCCTGCCCTCTCTTTCTTCATATTTTGATTAAGAAGCCATAACATCTCTTGTCCTGTGCGTTACTCAGGGACAATCATGCTGGCCATGGCATTGGGCTTTAAAAAGCAGAGCTAACCAGGATTAGCATCCAATTTTAACACCTGAATGTAATCCTGGCCTCACACAGTCCACACTAAGCCTGTGCTAGCCAAGCTAAAGGAAGGCAAGCTGTTTGCAGACGTTTTTTCCTCCCGTCCTTTCTGGTTACTGTTACCTAACAACCTGGCTCGTGACAAATACAGTTGCTAACAAGTCAGACACTTATTGAAAAGGAAAAGAAATAGATTTGATTTTTTTTTCTTGGGTAAAATCAAGAGAGGTGATGATAGGAAGAAATACTTTTTAACAAATTGATCATTTGTAAGTTTGTTTTTCTTTGCATTTTTTTGCAGAACAAAAAGTAAGATATATGTAGGTATGAAAGACAAATATCATTATTTGCAAATTAAAAAAACAACTATTTCCAAAACAACATTATTATCCTAAATGCCTAGCCAAGAGCTAGGTTCAACATCCAAAACAAAAAACAAAACATAAGGCATTAACACCACATTATCTTTGTCCTTAAAATTTATTGATTACTAACTATTGTCTGTTGTGCCATCTGTTGTGCATCAATAGCTGCAGAATGAACTCATCAGGCTTAATTGTAAATGGTCTATGTGGTATAAACAAGAGCTCTGTTCCAACTCTGTCCAGGGCAAAAAAGGACACAGCCTGATAATCAGAGAAATCATAACGTAATACACGGTCGCATGATGACATGTGTGACAGTCAGTGACACTGGTGACAATGACACTTACGAGGTCCTGTGCCAGGCTGTCAATGTGACTTTAGCCTTTTCATGAGACAACATGACGACTCATGTACACAATCCTCATGTGAAACTGTTCATTTAAAAGAATATGTTAAAAAGTTAGCATTTCAGATCAAAACATGATCTCTGACAATTTATAATCTGAATATAGAACTTTTGGATAAATTTGAAGATATCTAAATTGAGTGTGAATAACATTTTCAGCTCAAAACATCTCCAGTGTCACCAAAGCACTACTGAAAACTAAGGGTGTGGGGGGTCAGCTGTGAGCTGGGTTCCCTACGGATCAGTCACCAGGGAATGCTACACACAGAATCCGGGGATTGATCCGTTGGCCGTAGGTCACCAAGGCGCCGTCTCGTATCCACCTTGCTAGCACACCTCTAACCCCACCCCCACTCCACTGCCCATTGAATCCAACCAGAGAAAACGCTAGCTAACTGTGACTAATGTTTTGGGGTTGTTGTTTTTTTTTAATTTCTTTCTTGCTGACCTACAAACTAACATGATCCCAGACGCAAATCTGAAAACCGATCCGCCAACTAAATTCTTTTAAACTTTGCACCCCTATTAAAACCTGTATTCCAAACATCTAAAGGCGATGCAAGTAGCTTGGACACAGCAAAATAAAATAAATAAAATGACTGTGCAAATCATTTGTAAATTATCACTCAGTATCTCAAGTGAAAGTTTCCTGCCACAGCTCATGAGCAGCCAGCAGAGACATCATCCAGTTTCCTAAAATAAAAAACAAATACTCGCTAATCTACCCCTTCACATAAACACCATCACACACACCCAACCAGACAACATGCTAATAAGATTCTTCCTTGGCAACAGACAATTTGGCATTGCGTTCATTCACTAAATGCACCGGAATAAACCGGTTTGACCATCATCTGGCATCTGTGAGATGTTCAGACTCACACCGTCAGCAGAATGATTCCCGACTACATGTGCATAGGGTTTATTGTTTTCACATTTGCTGACTGACAATGTTGCCTGTGAAATCTTACATGATTTAAGGTTGATTTTGAAGGAATCAAGTTTTGTGTTTAGGTTGTGAGTGTTGAACCTTTCAATATTGGTACAATGTGATAGACAGAAGAAGAAAGATATCATTATCAATAGTGGATAATGGATAAGGCCGTCTGTGCCAGCAGTAAGGCTTGAGGGAACTATTCCTATATCTTGGTCCTGCCCCTGATGATGTCATCCATTAAAGGAATATACCACTAAAATGATCCTTAATTTTCTTATCTATTCCCAAAGTCGACCTGACGTGGATAGATCAGTCCAGTCAAGGGTGGGTGCAAAGCAAGCCATAGCAGAGGCAGTCAATTCACACGCAAGTGCTGGGATAAATAGCGATGTAGTGTGTGTGTGTGCACACAGCCAAGTCATACAGCACAGTGAGCATGTGCATGCGTTTCAGAGAACACCATACAAAGAGAATTCATACTAGTGAGCCAGCTGGGCACATAAGCCCTCCTGCACATTAAATCCAAATAATCCTTTACGATGGGAAGCGGGAAAAAGGGGGGTAGTGGGGGTGCTCAGACATATGCACACACACACACTCACAAAAGGTACACACGCTTCAATTAGCTCCACCATTGTGCCCCAGTGGAAGACATTCAGTGGTTGTGCTCTTTTCCTAAGAATAACATGCAAGTCACTTAAATTCATGGCCTGAAAATAGCAAGGCAGCTTATGACATTTGAACCTCCCAAATCCACACACAACCAAACACACCAGGCAGAAGATCAAGTACTGTAGGACGAGGACATAAAGGAGGATTACCCTAAATTATACCCCCAAAAAATAGGGATGACATAGTTATGATAATAAAAAAAAATGTCTTACCTTCCATCATGGTTGCAGATTTGCATTCCTCTAACTCCAAGGAGCCTGAAATAAAGCAGGATGCGTCACGAGGGGGAGAGGATGAGAAGCCCCCAGTTACAGATATACAGTAGAACTGATGGACAGCAGAGCAGCTGTGTGCTAGTGGCTAACGCCCTGGCTAACTGTGACCCTCCAACACTCCCAGACGTCGCCTGTCAACTAGTCAGGAAGGAAGGATACATTTAGATAGAGAGAGCAAGAGAGAGAGAGAGAGAGAGAGAGAGAGAGAGGGAGAGAGAGACACAGACAGACAGAATCGAGGGAGGAGGGGTAGGGGCCAGACGAGCTGTCGTTCAGAGATCGAGCTTAAGCCATGGATGCTGCTACTGCTCCTGCTGCTACTGCGGCTCTAACCTACACACAGCCGAGGATGCTGAGGGGTTGGGAAAAACGCGATCTGGAGGAGTGAAAAAAATAAGAGAGGCTGGGTAGGGAGAGGGACAGGAGGGAGGGAGTCTGTGAGAGCGAGAGAGAGGGAGGGGTGTGGGTGTGTGTGTGTGTGTGGTTGGGATGGGGGTGGTAGAGCTGAGGAGGGACAGAGGCAGTATGCTGAGGTCACAGATGGCCTCAGCCAATCCCTGTGGCGCTGTGTGGAGTCACATGGCTTGCAGCTTGAATCTCCTGACTCTACAGACCGAGAGGACGCTACATTAGTCAACCGCTCTTACTTAACAAATAGCTGTGTGGGTGCACGAAACACACACGCGTGTTTACACAATCAAATACAGCCACAAAAGTCAACAGACAGGCAAAGAAAGAACACAGAAAAACACAGAAAAACTAAAATTAGGTAAACAAACACAAGCACCCGCACCCTTTACCCTACCTTATGTCAGTGCAGTGTGCCGAGCCTAACCAGTGGTGAATGGCAGGAAAATATTTTGTCACAAACAGAAGAATGTGCGCATGAGAGCTAGGTATCAACCCATATTAAGAACACATGCACACATTCTACCATTAAACCCCACTGCACAAAATGTTTGCCCAGCACCACACCGTCCTCGACAGTGACTATTTCTGTAATAGCTCTGTGTGTGCGTGCGCCTGCCTCTCTGTCCCGCCCTCTGTGGAATATCGGTGTGGTTTCACTCTGCCATTTCTCTCTCCCCTCCTCTCACCCTTGGATCCCTCCCACCTCACGCTTTCTTTGCCAGGCTGATTCACTCAGCTGCCTTTTTCTGTCCCTCTGCTTTCCCACTGCACTGAGACCAGAACTGATCGACGTGACGTCATGGCAACGCAGGCTACAGCTGCAACCAACAAGCAGGAAGGGGCTGATGATAGACCAGCCTCCGGAGAGGGGTGTGTGCACTTGTGTTTGTGTGCATGCCGATTAATTTTCTATGAGAGGGTGGAGAGAGGGGATCTGTGGGTGGAGGGTGAATGAATGTTTATGTAGGCAATCGAAAAGCACTAACACTGGCAAGGAAAAGCAACAAAATAACAATTCTAATAGTGAATGACATTCTAAGGACAAAAACCTGAATGAAACAGGACTTAAAGTCAAAATCAATTTGTGTCAATTATTGTTGTTGTCTGTATTAACAGGACTTTCATTCATTCATTCTCCTATGCTTTTAATACATAGGGTAACAAGGAGACAAGTCGAGCTCTACCTTTATTGTTGGACATAACCAGTAGTCTTTTTTAGAACGAAAAGATCAATCCGAAAGATACTGTGAAGATTGAGAGGAGAAAAACTGTTTTTTGGTTGTTTGCTTATCATCATCATTATCATTAACTATGAAAAATGTGTCTAGAAATACTTCTTGGGCCAAATACTTAGCATTATGCATGTTGTGTTTCCACAACAGAGCCCTTGATCAGTCTTTCTGTTGTGCCTTGTGCAAAATGGGATGAGACTAGTGATTATGGTTTGACAACTTTGATTTATTCAAGGGTCAATATTAGTTTGCCACATTCATTTGTAGGGATTTGGTTGTAGCTTGTGCGAGGAGTTATCTTTTTAAATAATTTCACACAGTGAATAGGTTGCCACTGAAGTATTGGTGTCTATTACAGTAGACTTAAAAAAAATGTGTGGGGTTATTTTAGCCTTGAAGCGGGGAGAACATATGAACTTTAACCTACAACTGCACTGTTCATGACAGCTGTTTTCCACACTTGAAAACTCTCAGGTCATGCAAGAGCAGACGAGGTTTTCTTCCTCGAATATCTTTCTTGGTCTGTCATTATATTTAGTTTACTGTTATTTATAGTTTCCGTCCTTTCTTGTTTTCAGTTATTTTTGTCACATTGCTACAATGCTGCTCATTCTACAGCTTTTCTCCCCCTCCCTTGCATCCCTCAGCTCATCTTTGTTAACAACACAACCAAAGATGCTCCTTAATATAGGATCCCCACCCTCCCATCCTGCTTCAACTCATGTCTCCATTGTGGTCATTCCCCTCTACCATTTTCTTCTCTGTTGCTTAGCCTTGCTCACGTCTGTATGCTGAAAGAAGAATCATGTTCTCCCACACTGACATCTACTGTTCACCAAGAGTCATGACAAGTATTGAGCACTGTGACCTCTTCTTATGACTTCAATACTGCTCATACAAATGTTTTGTAGATTTGCCAATAATGCTAAGGACAACTACTGACAATACACAAAATGTGTGCATGCAGAGCTGAGAAGTGCTGTGGTGCCAGCTAGTGGAAGAGTGTAACATCCAGGAGAAGGAAGGGAGGGGGATTTGCTAAATAAAGCCTAATGCCCTATAAGCTCTGTTTTGAAGCTACAAGAATGAAGCGGACTTGAATAAAGGCACTTTGTCTTTTGCAAGGGAGGACAAAGAACTGTGTCCACTGGAGATAGATGGATATTTTCTGCACGCCAACGCGCAAAGAAGAACTACTAATACACTATAGAACAGGCACATTTAAGGGAGAAATGACCGTGTGGCTACAACCTCACTGATTTCGTCACACCCATCGGATCCATGTTCTAATGGTTTTGGACAGTGCTCAATGCTTTTCCTCTTCTTTCTTCAAACTGCCAGCTAACCAACCTTTGAGTAATGATGAACCCAGGAAGGCAAAATGATCTTTGCCCAAAGTTTGCTGGGATCAGTTTAAGGGGCCTGAATTGATGTGCTTTAGTTGGCGATAAAAGACCAACGCAACTGCTTCATCACGCCTTTATACATTTCAGTATTAAATGTGATACTCAAACTGTGTGGCACACTTGTGACAAACTATAAATGGGTAGCAAAACCTTAGAACATCAGTATTAAATCATACATGTTATGTGATGTAAATGGCATTAATGAAATTCTTCAAAAAAACTTTAGCTAATGTTGACTACAGTAGCAATGAGCACAAAACAATGGGATTGTCACTGATCTTAAAGGAAATTTCACAGTGAACATAACAAAAACATGGATTTTGTGGCTGTAACAAGCTTGTGGCTCGAGCTTTCAGCGCAATGGAACGATATGGTGCTTGCCTAAATAGCAACATAATAAATGCATATTCTGCCCTATCTGGAACACATCCACCATAACTTTCCTTATTTGTCTCCAACTCAATGACACTGTGCTAATGCACTTTGTGAAGGGAGCACTGAAAAGTATCCCACATTGCACAGTTAACACAGAACATCAATTCACAATAAACATAAAAACAGAAACATAAAACAGAAATATCCACATACGGTTGCAGTAAATAGTCAATACAGTGAGCTAAAAAGTTCAATATGAATGATAAAGAGCTACAAGTATATGCATTGCCTTCAATGTAAAGAGCCACGAAATGACTCACACCTCTGCCTAAAGTGGCCTATTTCCCTCAATCAGCGGTACATTCTGACTGCTGAGGAGGTGCTGTACTGCTGCAAAATAAAATGTGCCTCACCTACTGTTCCAGCAACGATACGAAACCAGCCGGTGCACAGCTTCTCAGCCATTTAAAGCTTGCCGCATGGATCTCTTTGCTCTCACCTCTGCCAGGCAGAGGGATGAGAAGAGAGAAGAATGAACAGAGGACAACGGTGCTCCGCTGGAAAATAGAAGACAAAAATGCAGATGAGTGCTACCTGAGGACTAAGAGGAGTCAAACATTCGCAGAGCCGCTAAAATAACGTGCACATTTCCTGATGTCATTACAACTGCCAGTGCACCAGAAAAGGCAACCTGTAGAGAATAGTAATGTGGCACAGGAGGCTTTGATTCCAGACTTCCAGGCATCGAAGGTCAGCATGTCCTTTGTTCCAACAATGAAAGAAAAACACACAAACACACAATCATGCTCATCATTACAATGTGTATTTCTTTCATTTATTCAGATCATTATCATGATTAGCTATTGTATTAAAAAATCCATCACTTAAAAAGTCTGAATTGTGGGTTTGTGAACAAAAGGTCAGGTTGAGGAGTTCTGTTTTTGTGACTTATGACTTCAGTAACATAGTTACCCTTTCTGAAGAGAAGAAAAAGATGAATAAATTCTATTTTGATAACAGAAAATGATGGCATTGCTAAATAAAACTTTTTTGTTATAATCTATTTGTGGTGGATAGGTTTATGTAGAAAATGCTGCAGATGAATTAGTCTGTATTACATTTTCCTAATATCAAGTGTTGTGTCAAGTGTCAAAAACACTTGAATTTGTTGAAAACAAATCTGTGCTTGATAAATAAACATTTCAAGATTGACCTTTAGGTTATTCAGCTACTAAATGGTACACAACACCCCACTGCTGTCTTGGTTTTGTAAATTACAATTCAATTTGCTCAGTCACGGGTTAAGTTTCGTCATAAGGGAGTGGAGTAGGGGGGCAGACACCGATGCAATGGCACCATCTGCTGTTTATCAAAAGATACTGCTTGAGCCCCATCGTCCACCACTTCAAAATACCGCTGCTCCCCTCTGCACCCAATTGGGCACACAAATGTTTCAGAGTGGGAAAAAGGGGCATACCTTTGACCTTCTCTTGAGGCAGAATTTTTGCAGTTTCATTTTTGGTGAATAATATATAACTTCTGACCACTGAAGAAGTATATTTTCACGCAATCTTTTTTCGCTTACAAAATACTATTGTTCCCTCTTTGTCATCTCTCTATTTTGAAACTATCTCGTTTACTCTTCCATTCCAAGAGACACCCTCCACCTTCCTCTCTCTGACCTAATTTCTTGCTATATTTGCTCCTATTTCACACCAGTGGGGTGCACTGTTGCACCTATCTATCCTTTCTGAGTTTCTGTATCTGCATTACCTTATGGATCCACCACTCTTTACGTTGCCAGAAAAACCCACAAAACAAACAAGTCATTACTGGCAGACTGTGAATGCTATCAGACAGGGAGAGTTGCATTCAGCAGGAAACTGCAGTTTAAATTGGGCAAGTAGCGACCCAATGGGAGTGGAAGATAAGGTATGGGGGTTGCTATCCTGGATTGTGGATCATTCATCAGATGTGTCCTAGTTTCATTTACAATATCCATAAAAAACAAAAAGCATCCTCCTTGCACATGACTTTCTTATCACCTTGCATTCGAAGCAACTGCTCTCCAACAAAAATGACAGATGAACAATCAGTCACTTTCTTAGGAATTTTTAAATACAATTGCTTTTTGACAACCAAAATACCTCAATTACAGATCAAAATTGGTCTGAAAAATGGACAGTGTTAGAAAGAAGGGCATTTAGAATAATATTTATTTATATATTAAAAAATGACTCACTCCATTTGTTTGTGGTTTATCTTGCTGGCAGATGTTTGCCTACAACAGGGAAAGTAAATCAAGACCACAAGAAAGTGATATGTCAGAGCTTTCTTTGACCACATTACCTTCTGTAATGTACTGAGAACAATTACCAAAACATAAAAATAACTTAGCAAGGTTCAAACTTTAGCCAGTTTGGTCAAAAAGAGTGAAGTGACAACCACAATCTCAAGAACTGAAGAGAAAGTGAGGTCCTTTTAGAGTAAAATTATTTCTGTCAACAGTTTGAAGTCTCAATGACCTAATCTGAGTCAAGGAGATTTTCCTGTGCTCATGTTGCAACGGTCACGTCCCAAGTCTCACAGCCTGGTGTCTCTTCCTGCTCAAAGCTAAAGAAACATCCCTGCAAGTCTCCACCCATTTCATCTTTCCCCACCCAGAAGTGCCTTGTTGAGGGATGATAATTAGCCAGCCTTCATTAAACATAAACAGAAATATCCACCTCCCGATTAGGCTGCAGTGAGTGCAGTCAAAGCAAAGCAAAACAACATTCCAGTCAGTGGCAAGGGAAGGCATGTGGCGCGATGGGGCGTGGCAATAACAGGGCGCTATATGTGCCTACGTGCCATCCGACCAGTTCTGATGCTCTGCCCAGGAGGAGAGGCGCACGTCGACACACAGACGTACAGACAGTGTACATGCAGCAACAAAGATATGTTTTTGAGTGGCACCCACTTCCTAATCCCTTGATGATACGATAGAGGCTGACTGCAACAACATACTAGTTGTTTATTTGACTTTTTTAGTCTGATGCAACATCACAAATTGATGTTCAACTGAGGAAAGAGACTACTTCAAGCAAGATCAAGTGCAAATGTCAGCAAATCCAAGACAACACGGTGGTCAACTCAGGACAAGAGTAACCACTTGAGACCTCAACCTAATAGCTCAATCACAGTCCTCCCACTGCATCCCTGCCCCATAGCACCAGTTGAATAGCAAATGGCCTTTTATCTGACCCTACACTGAGTCAAGCCCCTGTCACAGGCCCCCTCTGGAACTAAGGTCCTCTTTGCAGCCTCAAAACAGGGGATGGAAAAAATGACCTCATGTTTCAATACTACACCAGTCTGCTCAGTGGTCCCCCTAATGGTCTCCAGGATGTCGACACCAGTCCAAGAAGTCCCTCTTACTCACACCAATTACTATTTCCACACAGGGTGCAGGCCTAAATAAACACAGGCCCACTTGCTATACAATCAGTTTCAATCTATAAACAGTAGAGCAGCTTAAATTAGGCCACTCCCAAGTACTGTACTTTGTTTGGGCATCCAAGCTGAGATGACAGAATGGAGCCAGATGAACTCACTTCAGGGAGTTTCTAAGGAGTATTAAAAAAAAACAACAAAAAAACAAAAAAAATCATCACGACAGGCACACACACAAAGTTTTTTGGCTTAGTGATACAGAAAAAGAGGTCGAGTAAAATCTAATTTGGTTTAGGTAAATAAAGAGGTTGACCCAAGGCCCCAATAAAAAAGCGATTCAGGATAACAATCCCTATTCACACAGCTAAGGTGGGAATACAAAATCAAACAAAGCTGTTTCGAGAGAAATGCAATGCTGGATGATAGCTGGGAAAAGCATCGAAATGCCTACGCTTGCACACTGGCTCTGTCTAGTTAGACTGGACACCCACAAGAATGCTGCTAATATGGGTTATGTGTGTAGATGCTGTGACGTACTGGCAAGAGTGGGATAGGCCTCCCAATGACGCACTTAACTAGACCCATAATTTATAAAACATCTTAAAATAGGAATGAGGATTTAGAAAAGACAAAAAAACCTCTTCGATCTAAGAGCCCTTCATAGACGAGAGAGAAAAATGAATCTGCCGACTGACGAGAGCAGGTCATGAGGTAGACTCGCAGTGACTCGCAGGGAAGCAGTTACTCAGAAATAGGTGGTAGTCATGAAGGTATTCCTCTTTTCCCGCTATTTACGGGCCTCTTCACAAGCTGGAAGCATTAGACCATCCAAGCACAAAGCACAGCTCCAACACCACATCCTGAGTCACAGCACGGAAGCACAGATGACAAATACCACTGTGGGAATCTTGTACAATAATCTAATAAAAAAGCTGGAAGTGGGATATGCATGGATGTGTGTCTGATGTGGGATCCTGAAAGTGAAGTCAATGTTCTAACAGAACTTACATTCAGTTTTATTTATGGTAATCCGATGTATAAGAGTGAGTGCCTCATGAACAGAAGCCTGCCATGAAAGTCCTCTAGAGAATACTCCCAAAATAGCTGACAGTTTTCAAGATGGCACGACTTTGCTATCACTGATACACATTTAAGTCAGCAAGAGATTTTCTAACAGCTGAAACTGAAAAAAAGTATCGTATTATGGTTATTTTTCAAATACAATCAACTATTTATCATTGTCAAGCCAAAGGGAAACATGTAATGTACACTGGCAGGATTATTTGGGCCATAGCACTTTAATGGTTTTAGGTAAGAACCCACTCCATCTTCGTGCTCATGATTATATAAGGACAGCGGCAGACAGCAGGCAGTGGCCTTTTTGCTGCATGAGAGCTGCTTCAGCAGCTCTGTGTCCTGCTGCTGCTGCTGAAAACAACATGCAATGAAGAAGACCGCACAAGAACAGCCAGGTAACAGGAATCGCTTACACCTTGATGCTTATGTTGTTTACAGACGGCCTTTGTCCAGTTGATAAGTTTGTTCCCTGATGGTGAAGACACATAGACAAGTGGTGTTAGAGCACACACATGCACCTAAATATTTGTTAGGATACAGCTACATTCACATACACATGTACTACCAACACCATGTACACCCAAAAGTGACAGTGACACTCAAGGAGCACTTAATCCACAGAATGAGATGATTTACATTCTGCTCTTATTCGTAAGTCACCCACACACACACACTGTGTACTGAGGCCAAATGCTTTTTTTTGTTAAAAAAGGAGATTGCTAATCTAAAAGAAATTCATATCACACCGACTGAATTTGAAAGCATTCAAAAACTGTTCATTCAATTACTTGTTGACAACAATTTATACTTACTACTTTTAGATTCAAACATTATAATAAAAAGGGTGGGATGGTCTGGTTGGCCTCCAGCTTGGTGCTTTGCCTGAGCTTGCAGACTGGTTTGAACAACTGACACGTGAGGAAATACTCTGTTCCTCCGCACAAGCACATAAGGCTTCCCCCCTTGGCAGAATCTATGGCAAAGATTCCCTGGATGACTCACTTCTCCGGCAGTGGCATCAACAACACTTACTCTATTTATTCCAGCAAGGCAGCTGAAGGTACATCCTCTGTTCGATGTTTATTTGCTCAAAACCTTAAGAGGAGATATTAAATAGACGCATGCCCAAAAAATGAGCACGTTCAGAGAATGGCACTGGAGATTTAGTGCTATCACCCCATGGGTTTTAACATCCAACAAGAAAGACAAAAGTACAGAAGAACAAAATGTTGCATTATGTTAAGTCCTGACATGTGTTGTTGAAAATTTCAGCCTTGACAAAAAATCAGTTTGTGCTTTTTAAGTCTCTCACTCGTCACTAAATTGTTTGACAAAAATGAAATATGATAGAAGTAATAACTTGAATGCACACTATGTAAAATTATTAACTGTCCTCAAAGCACTTGTGATGCTACATTGGAAGGTTTTTGCAGCGCGACACAGGAAACTGGGTTCAGAAGGTTTCCCAGGCTCTATTCCCAGGCAAACTACTCCAAAAACTGAAACTCCATTCCCCATATTTCATTCTCAAGCAAGGCAAAGTCTTCTCTCCCCCACAACTTTTCCCACATACTACAAACCTGCATTTGAACTCCCTTGACCTCAACACCCACATGTGCAACAGGCCTCTGGAATAGCTTAAGTGTTCTGGCTTGATACAATCAAAACCCAAAGCAATGTGTGATATATTCATTTTTTCTCGAAACACATGCCTTCTCGATTCGTGTCCAATTCTATTTTAGACCATTGAGATTTTTTTCTTTGAATAAATTTGAAATTACTTCAACAGTTTTGATATCAAAGTTACTTTCAGTTGCTTATAACTGAAGCCTCCTGAACTGTACAGCTCATGAATGAACATAAACCACAGAGCATAATTCAGACCTTTGGTCGAGTAGAACAGCCAATGAAACTGAAGGGGGGAGTTCCAAAGACAGACAGCCCACCACAACTCAGGTGTACCTTCATGTGATGCATCACATTTACCAACACCTGTTTAATGTCAATAGGAATATAAACAAACTCCAAAAAAGCGTCTTCAGTGACTAGAAACAAATGTTCCCCTCCTGTCTCGCCATGGATATTTAGAATCAACACTTTCCAGGTATAAACATCACAGTTCTCAGAGAACATAATTCATCACACAAAATAAATATTTCTGTCATTATTGTTTGGCGCAGCATAATTTAGAAGTGCGCCCCGCAAATCGACTTTACTAATGACAAAACATAATTACTGGGCTGTTTGATAGGAAGCTTGATCACCTGATCTCCTTCTCCACCACTACATTTTTTTCAGTTTTTTCACAGTTGGCTGCATTGCAACATTACATAATAAAATTAAAGAAGCCATTTTATTTCAGGTACAACCAGAGCTGCCAAAATATTGGCGCATAAAAGCACTACCAAACTACCAGATTTTAATCAACAAATTTTGACATCCATTTCACACAATTCAACACTACATAACTGCAGTGGTCTCAGGTCAGTGACTGTCAAAATCATCTCATGTCTATGTTGCTTGAAACGGAATTTCAAATCTTGAGCAGCATTACAAACTCTTTTTATCGACAACTGTATTTTGAGCTCTTAACCATTTAACGGTCTGAAACACAGCTATAGGGGCAACAAGAGACTGCAAATATCACAGCTTATTATGAATGAGGGCTTGCACTGAGCCTTATGAGTTTGTATAAAATAAAGGAGCACAAGTCACAGATGTTCATAAACCGCCACCTTGTTGCATCCATCGGCCCAGGCCAGGCAGCTAAGTGATGATTCCTGTAACCAAACCAGCAGGCCAGTTCCGTGCTTCTTTTCTAGGACGTGAGATGTTCTGCACTCGGTTTCCATGGTTACGGGAGCATTGCTAATATCCAAAAATATAGAGGCTGGCACTGCAGTGGAAAAGTACACCAGTTACTGGAAGTGATGCTGCAGCGTCTTCTTTTATTTGTTGTCACACATTCCAAGCAGTGATATAAGGAGCCGAAAAGAAGCGCACAGGTTTTAAATTTTCTGCAGGTGCTTTGCAACAAAAGTAATCAAATATTGAATGATGTGCAGTTATGCAACAGGATTTTAACTCAGGTAAAGCTTGGGCTTTCCCTACCAAAAACAAACTATAACAGGTTTGTCAGACTATGATCAAATTACTTCGCTAAGAAAAGCATAAAAGACAATGAATTCTTTCCCCCAAATTGTTATGATTTGGCATATTGTTCAAAGTTCATTCATTTGTTTAGTTTGCTCAAAACACAAAAGCTTGAAGCACTTAATTTTGAAAACAGTCCAACAAACCATGACCAGAAAATTGGAGGCATTTTTCAGTGAAGTTGTATCGAAATAAAGTCTGTTAAAATTACGAGTAATTATATCGGCTAAACTCGCTTTATGCAAATTAACCAGTTGGCGATTGAATGCACAGTATTCAAAACGCAATTCGTGAAACATAATTCTAATTTGTGTGATTATTAATATGAACATACTAAGGCGGCACCACCGTCACAGACGAACCATGCAGCTAACATCATTTTACATTCGACGGTTAAAGCTGCTGAGGTGACATTTCACCCACCAGCCGAGCTAAAGCGGAGGCTAGCGGTAAACTGCGCACCATTCACGTTAACGTTCCAGGTTAACACGATACTTACTACAATGTGGAAATATCTTCGGAAGTCTCTCGCTTGGATATCGTCGGTTTTGGAGAAACTAAATCAACGGCACAGGCGGTGAAATGAACTAGTCGTCTAAATAAAATCCATGGTTTCAAACAGCTGTTCCACTGCCACTTCTTTCAACCGACAGAGCCAAGATGGACACCGGAAGTGACACATCTTCGTCCGCGAAAACAGTAAGTTTTCCCAAATTTCTCATCGACACATTGTGAACGTTATAAAAAGAAATTCTCATACTTCTGGGCCCTCTCTTCACAAATGGATGTGACTGGGCCCCAATTCACATTAGGTTTTATAAATCATGAGTAAATGTGCAGAAATTGGCATCTCTGGTCATTGTTATTACCATTTTCCCCTTCCTAATTTGAATTGGTAAACTCAAGGCTATATCTATCCCATTTTAGAGGTTAAAGGAATAGTACACCCAAACAATGATATGCCTTCATTTTCTACTCACCCCCATGCTGAACAACACTCTGAAGCACTTTTCTGACGTCT
>JAUESF010000052.1:6857582-6869096 GCA_032274765.1 Malacoctenus tetranemus
GATGGGTGACGTGAAATAGTCAGGTGGGAGTATGTGTGTGTTGATGTGTCTGTGTGTGCTCTGTGATGGAGTAGTGATTTTATTTGAAGCCATTTCAAAATGATAAATGAAGACAGTGGAGAAAAATAAAAGTAAAGGGCAGTATGAAAGAAAATGAATCAATGAATTCTATTAAAAATGCTGTTGTTAGGGGTAAATCTGTGGTCCTATTTTGCCTCTAATTGAAAAGTCTGACGTATACTGCGAAACCTCTCAGCAGCTTTGTTTTTTGGGGAAGGAACTGTAAAGAATTGGCTTTGTTGGTATTTTTGGTCAGTACAGTGAGAAGATTTGGCCTCTAGGGGGCCCCAGCAGGGGGGCTCAGCCCATTGTCGGTCTGGTTTTCACCAAGCAGGACCCAGGTGCTCTGCAAATACATCTTTGTATGGCGAGAGAGCTTGATGAAACATGACAAACACGTGGGAACCCACCAGAAGCGTGACTGTGACCCAATTTGCAACACACTCGGTGAAAAAAGCAAACAGGCAATGGGAGCAAAAACCAGCTAGTACACAGAGAATATATTCATGCTTCGCTTTTAATCACTTCATAAAAAAAGTATTTCAGATTCATTTTTGAACACAATATACAATATAATACCATACATTGTGTGAAACATTTATTAACCCACCTGCAACAACTGGCAGACTTGAACATAGTATTGACAATTAAAAAAAACCCATCTCTCATGCAGATAGTGCTAAATCTGGCTAACCATTTGGACACAACTAGGACCAAAAAAAGCTCAAACGTAGATAAACAATGTTAATACTGACAAATTTGAATTTTAAAACTGCTAACACGTTTGGTCAAAAAGAGTTTACACATTAGCACGATCAGTTACATAAAATCTTGTTTTTTGTTGTTAATTCAAAACAAATCACGTCAGTGCCGGGCGTATTGTAGCATGCTACCAATACTGTCCCCATGTTATCTACTTTTACACAAAGTGCGTTAGGTGTAAAAGGAGACAATCGCTTGGTGTTTGTCAGTCGACTGTGTGTCTGGCCTCGTGTCTCAGCGATCTGCATTCAAATGCTGAATGAACAAAATAAGCCTTTTACTCTGAAATCAAGTTTCAGCTAAGTATCAGTTTCCTAGCTCGCTTGTAGGAAACCCCACATCCAAACCTATGCAGTTTAACATGTCCTCTATGTTGCCTCTGGGTTACCAAATTGCTGATGTCAGAAGAAAACCTTGAATTTCATCCAAAATATTTATTCAGAAACTTGATTGAAAAAAAAAGAATAAAAGGAACAAGATTAAGGTGAATCTGAAAAAAAATACTAAACTAAAACAAAGTGGCAATAATTTTGAATTTAATGCTCATGCATGGTTTTACTCATCTGTTATTTCCAATTCCTTGTGCACGTCATGAAATCAAAACAAAGTTTTAATCTTATTGCCTAAACTGAAAATAATAAAAACTAAAAAAAAAATGTATTTGGAGTTACAAGGTTTTTATGTGACAACAACAACGTGTATTTAGCTGCTGCTCTGCTGGGAACGCAAAACATTGTGCGAATATATTCTTAGATATATTTATGTTTATATATATTTATATATATATTCATATAAAAAACAATATATAATACATATATAAAAAGACTCAAATCCAGAGCCTTCTACACATTAGACACCACCACTTCCAGGTAATGCAAGTGCATATAAATTAAAATAGATTTTACACCAAAACAGTATTTCTTATATACAAGCTTAAAGTATAGAATAAATACACACTGTTATAAACAGCAAAAAGGACCAACTTGAGCTCCTAGTGACAAACAGTAGAGACAAGGGAGTGAAGTGATGGAGGAGTGTGGGAGGGGGGGGGTTAAGGCCTGACAGGGGGGCGGGGCCTCATCCAGACGCATACACTTACAGAGCATACGTACACACGACGCACAAACGATTGCAACTTAACCATGCATTGGTGAAGTTCAATGAAGTACCTTTGAATATCAGTAAACCGACATGAGGATGGAAAGATGCAATTACAGATGCAAGTGGGGCATCCAGGAAGGTTAAAGCCGCTTGGGCAGAAGTGAAACGACTACAAAGCATCTCGGTCCCATTTGAGCAAAAGAAAACAAAAGAGGCCGTCTTTTGGTTCATTTTAAAAGCGGAACAGCTAATTATTATTTTCTCATTTCGGGAGTAGAGAGTCTGTGAGGCTGAATCCAGCAAGTCCGCCTGTGCCAAATCCTAATAGCTCGACTGTCCTGGAAACCTGATGCGGCAGGAAGGGAGGAGGGGAAAAAAATGTCCAGCTGACGTCAATGAGCAGCATTTGAGGGGATTTTTTTTATCGTGAAGGGAGAACAAGGTGGCCCGAGTGTTTTAGGGTCACATGCGTGAAGCCTTGAGAGGGTTTGTAAACCCTGCGACTGCCGGCCCTGATGAGGGTTTGACAGCGGCATTCAGACACACAGCTGTGAGAGCCCCTTTAATCATCTGGTCTGGGCCTGATTGCAGACGGGCAGGGGGGCGGGCGTTACATCAGGTCTGGGGTCAAAACCCCGTTCCAGCTAACAGGATTATTAAGTGTGTAGCATCGCCGTGGGCTTCAAATAGATTCACCGCAGTTGTGCATTTTGTTCTTGGCAGACTCCATTCCGTCCTTTTTTATTCCTGATCTGAGCAGCTCGATGTCAGGAGCGATTTGTTTGCGATCCACGCATTTTTCGGCTCACTTTATTTGGCTTGAAGCTTCGTTTTAGAGGCCTGCAAAAAATGAGCAGGACCCGACTAAGTGCAAGATATTGCTCGCGTTAGAATGTAGGAAAATCCCAAATGTCTGCAGCTCGTTTCAAAGAAACAATGTGGATGCGTTCAGAGCAGGATGATGTTCAGAGTGACTGTGACCTCCACCCCATACCGATAGAAACTAAACATGCAACAAGAACCATGGACGAATAAAGCGTTTGAGATCGACATGTAGAAATTCTGTGCGCGGAACGAAAAACAAATCTGACAAATGTGGATGTTCATGTTTTTTCCATTCAGATGAGTTTGACTGAAAGTTGTTTGTCAACGTTTGTATGGATGTCTCGATTGCCCAATCCATGGAAGACTGCTATATTCTGAACATACAAAATAAGATTTTGCACTTCAGTTAAGAAAAAAAAGAAAAATCATTTCACAGACATACTAGAGTGTTCAATAAATAAAAAAACTATTAAAAAGACAATAGTAAAAAAGGCACACAAAAGTCTTTTGACAAATGGTACAGGAAAAAAGTAAACACTTTCTGTTGCTATACAAATGTGTCTCCATCAGTAGATCTTACTCTATGCTACTTCTTGATCATATCATATCTGTAAAAAAGTCTTAAGGTACAAAACTTCTCTCAGTAGTGTCAAAGTCCATTTTAATGCCAGTCCAGAGCAGAAAAGCAACCGTTTTCCAAACTGGCTGAAATCCTTCAAGTTCCTCCCTCTCGTCTTGCGTGTCAGTCAAGACCAAAATGTCCGCAGTATTTATTTCCTGAGAACTCTGAAGCCACTTTACTGAAACCGTCCATCCGAGTCGGGCTTCAAACACCCAAGTGCAAGATGTACCCCGTACGGGCCGAAAACTAAGCCCTTGCTTCTGTGGGCTTTTCAAAAAGCACAGCTGCAAGAGGATTTCCCTCTTTTTCCAAAAAAAGCTTTCAAATCGCCACGCGGGCCCATCGGAAAACCCTATGTGTCTGTGGGCGAGGCCTCGTGCGTCACGATCTCTATTGCCGTCGTGGGCTCCATCATGTCGCCCTCCTCGTGATCCTGACCGTCCAAAAAGTCGAGGGGAGGAGAGTGAGAGCGGAGTCTCAAGGCTCCGAGGCTGTCCTTCTCTTCTAACTCCTCCTCTTCCTCTTCCTCCTCCTCCTCCTCCTCCTCCCCATCGACATCTTTCTCGATTCCATCCAAGTCCTCCTCCTCCAAGGTCAGCTCGAACTGGAACTTCTCCCCACCTCCCTGCCCTCCAGTGCCCCCGCTGTGCACGTGCGTGCCCTGGTCGTAGAAGGGCGGGGAGGGGCTTTGAGGAATCATACTCTGGTACCAGTTTCTGTTGTCCTCGAGTGTGTCCAGGATGTCCTGAGCATCAGGGTGGACCAGATCTGCCCAGGTCTCCCACAGAGGGTGCACAATGTAGTCGATGAAACCCACCTAAAGCAGAAGAGTAGAAAGTAAGCTCCTGAAGTGAGTCCCTTTTCAGCTTTGACACTTTGAATCAATTCATGCCCTGCTAACACCGTTATTGCATCTCATGGTGCGTACCTGGCTCTTCTCTACTGAGGCCGTGTGTTTGTCACACATGGGGCTGATCTCCATCCCCCTCTCTCTTTCTCTGTCCCCTTGGTGGAAGAACTCCTCCATTATCCGATCGGTCCACTGACGGTACAACTCCAAGGACTTGGTGGGATTACTCAGGTCTGCACAGTGCACCATGTTACGTAGCACCTGGGGATGAGATGCATGTTTAGCTTATGTTGAACTATTTGGGATCAGTGTTAAATACCTATAATATAACATAGGTGAACGAGTGTATGAACGAGTTCAGTTAAACAGGGATCTTTTGTTAAACCTTCAACAAATCACATTTACACTGCAAAAAAACAGAAATCAGAGGGACTAACATTTGCAATAATCCTCAATTTGGAAAACATAGCTTCCTTCTTAAACTGCAACAATACAATGTGTGGCACAGATTTACTAAAGCAGATCTTTGTAAATTCAACAATTAAACCTAATTATACAACATGCTTTGCCTTGAAAGCAGGTCAGTCGACACCGCAGTCTCATAAAGGAGAGACCCTGCTGAGGCCATTAGCTGCAGGGTGTGCGCCGAGTGCTTAAAGGTACGAGGAAGACGGATGAAGTGACGCTGGGAGCAGAGGTCAGCTATGTAGGAAGCCCACTAATGACCACCGTTTGTGCAGACTGTGCAAGGGACCAACTATCGATTATAACCATTAGGAGCACATGAAGTAAAGACGGAAAACTTTCAGTTTCTAAAGTCGCAAACACGTGATGGTCACTCGCTTGACTGGACGGTGAACACACCTGTATCCTGTCAGTGTAATTGTCCAGCAGCAGCACTCCAGAGCTCGTCACCTTCTTGGTCTCCACCATCGTCTTCAGATCAGCCAGCAGACTCATGTGCTTGGACATGTCAGTGGCTAAAACCTGGATATGAGAGCAGAGGCAGAACATGTACCGTCAGCATCAAGCGGAGGCTGCAGAAGAGATATGAGCAGGAGGGGTCTCGGATCCTCACCATGTCAATGACCATCTTGCGCAGGGACTGTCGCTGCTTCTTCGTGAGGTTCTGGAAGATATCGCAGTTGTCTTCCTGTAGTAGCTTGAAGCCCACAGCCAAGTGATGGTTCTCCAGCACGGACTCATCGTTGTACATCAGCGCCAGCTCGGAGTCTGCACGGCGAATAAAGACAGATTCAACATTTAGCGCCTCTACTGAGCCCCCCCCCTCCTTTGGAAGAGACATGCTCGAATAAACATCTCTGCCTTACTGGTATTGATCAGGAATTGGTTCGATACTCCAGGATGATCAACATCGTGGATGGCCGCAGCAAAGATGGCTGCCAGGATCTCAAGATCTGTGAAGACCGCCTGTGAAAAAAGGCAGAAGCATGAAGGTGCTGAGCAATTCCTCCAGACACAAAAATGAATGCAGCAGCAGAGAGAACAGAGTATTCTGTGCACGCTGTTGACTGGTGGAGCACTGAGGGAGGCAATGCCATTAAAGCCATTAAGAGTAATGACTCATAATTAAAAATTTGTCCTTAATTTGACAGAAAGCCTGTTGTGTCTGTCACATTCTGCCTCGAAAGGAAACAGCTGTAGTTCCTCCTTCAAATGGAAAATAGGCTGTCTGGCTTTTCAATGTGAGAGAATAAAAAATGTGTCAGCTGAGTTGTATGAATGGAGGACGGAGAAGAGTGAATCACGATCTGAAGATTGAGGCGCTCTGACCTTGCTCCCTCTCACCAGCTACTTCAAGCTGATTGGAGGTGTGACAAAGTGCATGCAGGAGAAAAAAAAAGAGAAAAAGGCACGAGTGCCGCACAAAAAGAGGCCGAGTTCTCCGGCTAAACTTGTGCAAGCAGAAGGAGGGAACAGAAATGAATAAATGGAAGGAGTTTCAGCTTTTCAAGGCTGGTGTAGCAATCCAGGAAAGTGGCATGAAGGTGATGTAACCGCTAACTCCCCTAATTTACTTTTCCTTTATTTCTGTGGAGGCACTCAAAGCGAGCACTGGAAAAACGATTTAAACTCCCCAGTCGCTTGATAAATAGCAAAAAGATAATGGTAAATACTAAAAGACTGACGACAACCGAGGCACACGCACGTCACACGCCACATAAAGACTTACATCCAGGGCTGGGGTGGAGAGGAGGATGTGAGTGGACTGGGCGACGTCAGCAGCGTGCAGGCTGTTGTGGTAGGCCACGTCTGAGTGGTAGTGATCTTCCAGCGTCATCATGTAGGCCACAAACGTATCCACTGGGATCTTGAACGTCTTTAATAGATCTCGCTCCTGGGAAAACCACAATGAGGTGTCGTTAGAAAATAACTGTGGGTATCCCAGAAATGTGTTGAAAATATAATATGCGTGATGCGAGTAAATTAGTGTGCTCAGTCCATACCTGGAAGATGGCGTACATGATGCAGGTTAGAGGTCGGTTGTTTGAATACTCGGAGACGGTGAAGATGTTCAGCCCCCACTTGTTCAGGTCCTCCAGCTCCTTGGACAGCAGCTCCTCCTTGTCGGTCTTCACACCGAAGCGCGAGATGCTGCTGCTGGACAGCGAGGGCCCGTGGGAGACCTTCTTGACCCCACTGATCTGTGTCATCAGCTGCTGCTTCTGCTGCTTCTTCTTCTCTCGCGTCTTGGACGTCGGCGATGGGATCTCCACCTCGTTCTGCTTGTCTGAAGGGGGGAGGGGGGGGGCAGAGAAGGGGAGATCTGGCTTAAGAACGTGGGCATTGAAAAGAGGAGGCTGGCAGGGAAACCCGGCGCACTGCGGAACCCCCTGCAGCAGCTCTATTGGTTCACTTATTCATTAAACATCTGCCTCCTCATTCATTTGTTCATTAAATGTTCACCTGCACACCCACTCGTCTGCAGCCCTCTCCTGCCCCTGCGGCACTCCCCCCCCGCTTCACAGCAGGTGGCCCGCTTGTCTCTCTGCTGTGCTTTTCACTCTCATAGGTCAGCCCATTGACAGGCAGAGCGCCCAGGCTTCAACATCCTCCAGACACTTCCATGAGGAGGCTGATTAAAGGAGCTGCTGCACCTCTGGGGCCACGACGACTCTCACACTGGAGGTTTACTGTAAATACATTTTGTGTGATTGATAAATCTCTTCAACAACATTTGGTCTGGCCTCAAGTAAATCAACAAGAAGTGTGGGGGTGAGATGCGAAAGCATGCGCGCTTTTCCATGTGATTAAAAGATTTTAATTGCCAGTCCTCAGACTAAAAATAAACAGCATACATGCCAAGTTTCTCATACCAACCGAACAAGGCTGCGTTCGCTGTATTCTCAGAATAACTGAATGAAACGCTGCAGGGACCGGCTATCGGCATGCACTCATCTATCAAGCCTCGACTCAGCTCATTGCTGCCCTATCAGCCTTCCCCTGTGGAGGGTTATTCAATTACCAGCTGTAATTCAAATAATCACTTTCACTCTCCTCTCTCCTTTCTCTCTCTCTCTCTCTTTCACGATCACACAGTTGTCTTCCCCCCCTCCTCATCCCTCGCTCTCACTGCAGTTCTTGAGAATGAGCAGTGAAGCAGGTTCAGACCCGTTCAGCGAAGAAAACAAGACGAGCAACAAATCGCCCTTCGGTTTATCACCTTTCATCCTCTTCATCATCATAATTGCTGTCGTGTGGTTTTTAGATCACGAGACATGCTACGGTTTCCCTCTTTCTCCCAGTTCATCACAGAGTTGGAGTCCATTGACAGGACGACTCAGTCTCACTGATAAAACTGATCAAGTGCTGTGAGGCTTTTATGGAATGGCGACCACAATGCCTTCAGACAGGCTGAGGCTATCTGTCACAGTTTGCCTCATGATGTTTCCATCAGCCACGTTTTAATTAGCAGCGTTTAATCTCATGACTCTTGAAGTAAAATTGTAAAATGTGGCAAAACGAAACCAAATTAAAAAAAAAAGTGAATGGCAGCAAACATCTGTTTGTTTTCCCTCCCCACTCCTCTTGATTCTTGGCTACGTCGACATTTACTTCAATTTCCATTGATTTGACTCAACTTGGGTAAAATGCAAGCTAATCTACAGAGTGAGACAAAAGGTTTCGTGTCTGTCTCCGCTCCGTCTCTCCTACTCTCCCCTCTCCTTCCAGATCTTCAGTCACCTCCCACGTTCACTCCGTTTCATCCTCCCTCATATGGTGTCCCCCGGGAGACACCGATGCAGAGGAAGATGAAAGGGGCGTGCGGAGGCCTTTTTCTCTCCCTCAGACTATTAGACTATCATCTAAACTCGGTATGTCCTGCTTGAGGACGATCAAACGGATAGAAGACAGAATTATGCCTCGAGGACAGCTGTGCTGGGAAAAAAGCTTGCGTGTTGGTCCCTGCTGTCCTCCGTGGAAAATCAGACATCCCAGACTGAAGTGTTTCACACTGTGAAATTCTGGGACATCAGTTCATCTACAGCGGAATCTCAAGTTCCCAGAGCTACAAAACAAAAAAAACATGAGGGGGCGTCTAAAAACGATCAACCTCTGCAGGGCCAGGCAAGAAACTTTTAATTTGGCTTTGCTCCTGATCTGACGCTTTCATGGTGACCTGAGCAGATGCTCCTCGTCATGAAAGGTCAGCTGGGCCATTTCAGCCGTTTTTCTTGCCCTTCTCATTAAATAGAGTGTTTTATTTTCTTTTCTGTATCTCCTGCCTCCAGCAGGGTGCTCCTCGCTTCTTTATCGAAGCGATAGTCATCTCTGCGTGGACTCATGGGTCGGCGAGGGGGGGAGGAGGGGGGAGGCACCGGGACAACAAGGTGTCCCTGCTGACAGAGATGCATTAAGATGTGGATGAGTCACCCAATCTGCCGAGCTTATCTCGCTGCCAGCAAAGGGGGTTCCTCTGCACCTCCGTGTTGTTGTTTTTTTTCTCCCTATACCGCAGTGAGCTCCCCCTCGCTCGATGTCTCGTTGGCGTCCCCCTCATCCCTCCCCTCACACTCGGTGATCTGGCGGCGAGGAATCCACTGACAGCCCTCCAGCTGAAGAGGGTGACAACTGATTGGAAGTCCAGTGGCTATAAATAGTCTTCACTGCCTTCATGTGAATTTTGAGAAACATCTCGTCTTCCAGTTCCAGAGTCCCTTTTTACCCTCAGATCATTTGCTCAGATATTCTTTGGCTTTGCTCGCCCGTCCTCAAACAAGTTTAATGAATATCGCACCTCGAAATTCTAAAAATACAGTTTTAAGTCACACGGAAAAAAAAGCAGCCTCGTTGTCCAACAAAAGCTGCTGGATTTGTTTCACCTGCAACATGTTTTGGCGTCAAGATAATGACGCGTGCCATGTGGGTGAGCAGAACAGATTCCAAGCATTGTTTTAAAGATGTTTTGAATAAATGCGTAGTTAGCTATTGCCATCTATTCGCCATGCAGTCGGAATTCCTTTTTTTCTGCCAATATTTCACAAAATAAATATCTAAACTTTTTGGGTTTTGGGAGAAATGAAGGTTTTCATTCTGATCGAGTGGATATTTTGAGCCGTAGCGCAGAAACACCGAGACAAAGCCTAACGGCACAGTTTTTTCATGGAACGCCCCCACAGGAAAGCCAGCCAGAGCAACTTGAACAGCTCAACATTATGCAAAAGACAGAGATTGGATAAAAACATGTTGCGGCACAACAGCGGAGACATCGAGCCAACCTCTGCGTGCCTCTAAAATATCTGAGTGTTTGGGGTCAGTTCGTGGTGATCGATTGTGGAACAAAGGTGAGCTGTTCGGTGCGATTGTGAGACCACGGACACGTTGATTTACCTAGGAAGGTGTTGGAGATGAATTCGGAAACCTGATTTCCAGACCGACTCATCTCAGATAGGTGCGTCAACTCCCGATTCAACATTCTCTTGAACTGCAAGATAGAAGGAGAGAGAAGGAGGTGGGGGGGAGGGGGGGGAGAGAAAAAATGTCGTCAGTTTCCAGTCAGGGGGGAAAACCAGGGAGAAACTGTGGTAGAAGATTCCATGGAAAACACAGCAGTGCAGCTTCATTCACCTGGGTCAAGAATATTATTCAATTACAGCGCAAAAAAATCCGTATTTCCCCTCCATTTTCCCTTCGTTTAATTAAAGACGCAGATCATTATTTGTGTTTACGAGTGGCGAAGGCCAGCACTGTTTAATAGCCCTTTAAATGATCCACAGGAACTAGTTTACAATTGTATTACACAGAATCACATTTTTTCGGTGCCCATTTGGCCCCCACTTTCAGTGCATCAGTGTAGAAGAATTCAAATGATGTCAGGAGGAAAATCTGCACACGGCTCACGCCGCTCCTGCTGCTGCCAGGATTTTGGGTGATTTTCAGACAGCGTGAACACTTTTAAAGCTTTGGAATCGACCGGCTATGACGAGATGGCCGCGTTCTGACAGCGCACGGAAACCCAGGCACTGCAGCAGCAGCAACAGCAGCAGCAGCAGCAGCAGCTGTTTATGACAGACTGATGCGTGCGCGTGCACAGGCGCACACACACGGAAACACAAACAGACACACAGCCCTGCAGAGGGCTCAAGATGGAGCCGGAGCCACAGAACACACACGCACACATACATTCATGAGAATATATCTTTTGGTGCAATTAGGCTACAGCCCTGGACCCCGTGAAGCTTCCCCACAACAACTGATATCATCGAAACGTTAACTTTTCTTCAGGATTACTCTGTCATGCGTCGATGCAGAGCAGAGGGAGGCACACTGGAATCAGTGCGGTATCCCGACAAGCTACGTAGATAAGCGCCACACACCTTGATGTACCCCCAAGACACCGACAGCAGGTAATTGGCTTCAGGCATTTTGGACCCCGTTTTCTCGTTCCTACACAAAGCCAGAACTGTAATCCAAGAGACAAAAGCAGAGGCAGACGAACAGGGTTCTTCCAGCTTCCACCCCAAAAAAAAGAAAAAGAAAAAGGAAAAAAAAATCCCTCTCTTCTCTCCTCTCGTGTCTCTCTTCTTAGCGGCTAAGAGAGCAGCTTGATGACGGCTCGCTCTCCCTCACGGCAGCAGCAAAGGGCCAGCTCTGAGTCTCCATGCTCGGCGGCGGAGGATGGATGGACGAGTGGAAAACGCGGGCACGGTCGCCAGAGTAGGCGAGGGAAGGAGAAGGAGGAGGAGGAGGAGAAAGAGGAGGAGGAGGAGATCCAGCAAGCTCGATGGATCGGCTGGAGCTGCAGCAGCTGGAGCCGAGTGCTGGGGACTCT
>JAUESF010000052.1:6944643-6961327 GCA_032274765.1 Malacoctenus tetranemus
ACTTCAGTTTTCTATTATATTCTTTGTGAAAAATTGTAAACAAAAATGCCACTTTTAGTAACTTTCATTTGGGTAAGCTTATTGTGACAACTGGAGTGATAACTTCACTTTAATATTGCAGCGTGTGTGTGTGTGTGTACTAACCAGTCACTGAGGTCAGCGTTGCATTTAGCCTTCAGATGCTCCTGAACGTCAGTCTCAGTGAGAGGAGTGAAGCTGCCATATTTAATGTAGAAGCTCTCCAAGAACTCTGAAACACACAACGTAACGTCAGTATACGACCAATAAAATGATGGCAACAGCGTCTTTCATCACGTCACTTCAATAATTAAAGGGCTGCATTCTGCTGAAGTGCTTTGGAACATCATCGCGTTTGTTTCTCCAGCTGCTAATCTCTCCAACTGTCTCCATCTGTTCATCTCCAACCTTCAGTGATGTGAACTCTCAGAAATTGCTAATTTATCTATTTTGGATGTTTCTTTAACAAATTGAATTAATGGTTTTGGGGTTGCTATAAAACTTTAATGTTCTTCCAGTCCCACTTGAATGAGATCTGTGTGTTTTACCATTTCATGAAGGAGATCATACATGTTTAATGGCGACAGACAACCTGCTGATTCCCATCTGTGTGTCCTTCCTCGAGTAAATGTGTGTCAAAACATCACTTATTCACCACGCTACATTTGGGATGATGATGATGATGATGATGACAGCCATGAGCTCGAAGCACATCTTACCGTGGATCATGTCCACGAGCTGCTCCAGGCTTCCTTCGCTCTGCGTCTTTCCATCCATCCCTGCTTCTTCTTCGGGTTTGGTACTCACCCTCCTCTCCTCCGTGCAACCTGTCTCCCAGGTTCCAGGCTGACAGTAGAGCTGGTGGTCTTTTAATGCCCAGCTGCACTCCTGGCTGCTCACCGTTATGGGTCCGAGGTGTGCACAGGAAACCCTTCCTGGAGGCGACGTTTCCACCTCCATGTGGGTGGAGCCGTGGTTGTGGTCTGCTGGTGTGCTTCCGTTGGACTGCGCAGCAGCTGAAGAAAGTTGGTCTGGTTTTCCGGGAGTTTGGTCCACCTCCATCTCAGAGTCCAGGTCCTGGAGACTCTCCAGGGTGGAGGAAGACCCTGACAGCCACGGGGTGGGCAGCGGCCCATTTTCGGGCTCGACCATGATCATGAAGCCCTCCGGCACCTCCTCTTCGGTGTCCGAGAGGTTCACCGTTTCCCCATTTCCAAGCGAACCTTTGGCTTGACTCGGGTCTTTAGGCTGCGGATTCTGTGAGTTTTGGATTTCCAAAGACACTGACTGAACTAAGGCGTCCGATTTGGAGGTGATGCCCACTTTACCCACTCGTTTATTTTCGACTTCCAGATTTGATGCTAATGCGGCTCTCACCGCTCCCCTCCCTCCCCTCCCTTGACCTCTAACGACAGGGGCTCCTCTGCCGAGCGTTCCTGACAACCGCACCTCCACGCCCGGGCCGTCGCTGCTGTCGCTGTCTCCCCTCTGCCCTGCGCCAGCGACCCCCGAGGCCCCTGTCAAGTCCTCCTTTTTCTGCAGCTCTCCTTTCACCCAGGTACAGTTCCTCGCCGGTTCAACCTGCGAGCGGACGGATGCTTGGAACTGAGCGTCGGCCACAGCTACAGACATGTGCACATTGCCAAACGGGCCGTCCTCCTCCTTGGCGCCCTCTGACCTCTGCGGGGCCAATTCAAAGTTCTTTATTTGGGTCAGCTGGCTTTTCCTTTTGGGAGTGTCCTCAAAGTCGTGAGCAGCCCCCCTCCCCCTGCCTCTCCCCCTGCCTCTCCCCCTGGCCAAGGTCCGGACATTGTGACCTGTGCTGTTGGGGCCACAGCAGTCACAGGCTTTGGGCGTTCTCTTCCTGCCCGAAGTGCGGCCATTGACGGGACCCTGAGCGGCGGTCAGTGCCTGTGCGGACGACCAGACGGGCGTCGGGCTGGAGTCGGAGCCCAGCTCTTTTTCTCGCGGCACGATGGTGAACCCTGCATCGGCATGTTTCGGCGTAGAGGGCTGCCTCGGGCCCGGGTTGGAGGTGAGGTCTGTGCCGGGGACTTTGGTTAGATCCTGATCTATGGTGCCTCCGGGAGAAGGCACAGGAGGAGGCGCTGTGGCAGGAACAGTTAAATTAGGCGATGCCGACGGCGTCGTTTTCATTGGGGAGGTGGAGCCGCTGTGAACCATGACGCCCTTCGTTGGCTCTTCCACCCCATCCCCAACACCCTGCTCCCCTGTTCACTCCTCCTCCTCTGCTTGCTGGACTGTGCTTCTTGTGTTCTCTGCAGGATCTTCACGGCATACAGAAGTGGCTCCTCTTAAGCCCCTCCCACCACGGACTGAGGCGAGCTGACTCAAGTGTTGCAGCTTGGAACCATTTCTCAGTGGGAGGATATCACCACCATGGCTTCCTGGATGGAGGAAGAGGGAAATATAAGAGAGTAAGAGAAAGAAGGACTATTTGAATTCAGATTTCATTTTGAGTTTTCAAAGCATTTATGCAGGGTGGACTTTAGACCACTTGGTTGTGTGTTTTAGGGTTTGTTGTGATCACATTCAATTTGAAAGATCACTTTATGCTCCATTTTCTCATAATTTGAGCAATAACTGCACGTACTTCCAATTAAACGCAGGTTCACCATTTTAATGTTTTACGTTTCGACACATATCAAACGCAGCCGCACAATAAAAACAAGAATTTGACGCGATGTTGTGACTCCGCGCTTCGAAATATTGTGTTTAATCGTCCAGCTGATTTCCATGTGGTCAAATGACCGCAGCTGTCTAAACACCGAAGTCATGGTGATAAAAAACCTCTGCGGCTACAGGAGCAGCAAAGCGTCCCAGAGGACGGGTAATAAAGACGTATTTCCTACATCAATGGGTCATTCTGGTCTCTCTAATCCCATTTGTTGGAATATAACTGAACGCTGAAGTTGAATTGGAAGTTGTGAAGTTGAATACACACTGCTTCGTTAGCTGCCCTGATGGAGCGCTTCAGCATCGGCCAGATGAAGCACGTCGACTTATTGTTCACGCATAAGCATTAGGTAACCAAACACAGTCCTCTGAGGGGTTGTTTGGGGTTTTGCACAAGTTGGTTAAATCTCCGGACGGTAGCTGTGCGAGCTAGCTGCAGCCAAAACACCTGACGAGGACACAAAGCAGCGACAATACACATTTCCTCCATTTTCAGTGGGAAGTTGGAGTCGTCAAAACACGCAGAAGCAGCGAAGAGTCTGTTTTCGAAGGAGTCGACGTTTGAACGGGACGAACACACGACACGAAGCGCGAGGAGACGGCGTTATTCACTACCTTGTGGGTGAAATGGCAAACACTTTCGTCCAGCCACGATTTGAAGAAACAACAATTCAAGCTGCAGTCGCTGACTGATTACGTCACGGTGTCGGGCTCCACTTCGGCTATTTTCGGAAATCCCCCCGAAGTCGCCGATCCACTGGTTTGCTAAGTGTTTATTCACTTGGTCTTCATGTCTTCCACGTACTTCAATATGCATAGTTATTAATTATAGTGTTTTGTACATTATAACTCAACAGATTTGATTCAGCATTGCACGATATTTCTATTTATTTTCTTTTTCTATTTTTCTATTTATATATTTCTTTCAATATTTTTGTTGAAAATTGGTTTTATAAAGCAAACAAAAGGATGCACCTGGTTTATTGCAGGTCATTTGTGTCATAAACACATGAGGGAACAGGACACACTCACATGTTCTTTAGGTACATTGAAGAATCATTTAGTGACCTCTTTTTGTTATTGGACTCTTAACTTTTGCAGATAGTTAAATTTCTATTGGAAAGTGAATGAGTATTATATATTAAAATGAATATTATAATGTAATTGTTTCTGTTTTAATCATCATTTCATTCAACACAACATTGACACAACACACAGTGTCTTCATAACCTTTAATTACAAAAAATCTATAACAGGAAAAACAATAAATAAAACCAACAGTCAAAAAATGAAGGACTCAACTACAAAATTATAAACAATACAAAGTTACATAAAAGCGATTATTAACATGGTAATTATGGGGCATGTGACCCCAGTGTCTTTCAGCTCCTTTCAAGCAGTGATACAATTTTGTATAAAAAAAAGGTCTACCACAGGAACGATAGCTGTGTACAATGTCACATATCGTTGAGTGAAAAGGATGTTCAGTCTGCACACAGTCCAGAGTCACGTTAATGAACTCTGCCTCAGCCGAGGAGAAAAAAACAATGCTGAGCAAACAATAAAGTATCTGAGCTTACGTAAAGACTTCAGAACACCCACGAGCTTCGACCATAATGCAGCAGATTACACATGTGAAATAAATGCTCTGTTTCTATACTTTACTATTTGTACATAAGGTCAGTGCTATACTGTTCTCTATTGGCATTCAGAACAACTGGCAGATTTCTTTTCACTCTGGTGATTTGACTCAATCGATGTGAAGCGATGTGACTTTCCGAATGAGCTGTCATCAAGCATGAGCAGGAGCCACCACGCATGAAGCCTGTTTCACACATGTATAGGACAGCGATGCAGAACTGGTATCAGAACAAATCAACCGTTCATCACTTGAACAGTGCTGCAACTTTAACAAATGAAGGGAATCTTTTTCTCTCGTGTTGAGATTGACTGCGAGTATTTTGAGCTCTATTCAAAAATGACAACCTCAGGGGAAAAAAAAGACTGCAGGTAATCTCGTGCTTTTCACAAAGTGGCATTGATTGAGCTTGATGACCTTGGGTCAAGTGATGGACTAATGACTGATACGCAGTGATTTCTTTTCATTGAAGAAGGCTTTCAATCATTGGAGAAGCAATTCAAGTGAAGGAAAAGGAACACAGTAAAAGCTCATAAACTTTGTATGAGAGACTGGCTTTACAGAAAGGAACCATCTTTATTTTACAGCCTCAGTTCATTCGGTGGATTATCAAAGTTCAAGGTTTGGGCCTGGAGAAGATTAAAAGGAAAGACGGTGGAGGCAGTCTCAGGACATGACAACAAACTGATACAACATTAACTTTTAATGGGATGAATAAATCCAACTCTGTAGTCAAGAGCAAATGCTTTGCGTTTGGAAGCGAGCACTGCTGCCTATCAAAGAGTGGCGTTGATAGCTGGAGTGTGAATGGTCTTGGAGACTGCAGCGCCACTGCTGCCCCCTGTGGTCAGAACCTGCAGCTGCAGCTGGTAAACGCTGTGGGCTTGAAGACCTTCAACTGTGACCGACCGCTGGGACTGTGGAGAGAGAGCTTGGTAAATTTTGAGGCTCATAGGAGGATATAAAATATCGTTTCGCTTTAGACATAATACTATAATCCGAGTTTGAATACATTCGAATGACAGAAGATATTGTTTCTTTTAAACTTAGCTTTGATTCAAAGGTGCAAAAAATGCAAAACAGAGAATCTTCTAACTATTTTTTGGTCATCACTGCTGTTTTGTTGGATTTTAATGACTTTAGTTTTCTTGAAAACTCCAAAACTCGATTTTTTTTTAAATTCAACTCCTATCTGTCTTACCGGTGCAATCGTCTGTGTCTGCGAGATGAGAGTGTCCTCCGGGCCTTCAGCTGCCGCTGTGACCCCCGACTGTAGCGTCCAGGTGAACTGAAAACCTTCCACGGCAGCTGTGTCCACTGCGTGCTGGGACATCCTCCAGCGAAACGTGGTGCTCAGACTCCCGTTGACCTGCTCAAACTCAGCCGTGAGGCGCTCAGGACGCAGTACCACCTTCCTGCCCGACAGGAGGCGCCCTAACACAACCAGAAGACAAAACAGTTTTTAGGACACGTCAGAAAAAGTCCCATTGATAAAGATTCTGACCATGTTCAAGATATTAAATCTCCCCTGTTTTCAAAGACAGGTTTAGAGTCTTGTAGAGTTCAATAAAAACAGTACAAGTCCTGGATTCCAATTGTAAAACCATTGAAACGAACTGTTTTTTAACAGTCAAGAGGTGACAGGGTCAGTGGACGCAGCCTTTACATCTGTGTTTGGTTGTTCTTACCATCAGTGTTGCAGGGCAAAGCTTTGCCTCCTCTGACCCTGATGGAGGAGCATGTTGGGGTTGTGAGCCAGGCAACTGCCTCTGATCCCGGGTCAGACCTCAGCGCCACCGCGACACGGTACTTACAAGCAAACAGCAGGCCTGTGATGGTGTGATGGGTGCCCTGCAGGGAGGGGGACATAACTCACGTTAGAGATGCATGAGAAGTGTGCTATCAGAGCAGGGGGCCTGCAGGCGAGGCCGCAACCGATATTCACTTAGACGAATGGATTGAAAAATGTAAGGAAAGCGGAGCCATTGAGTCTCATGTTTAAACATCTTTCCGCCCAAATCTTGTTTTTCCACAACAGAAACATACAGCAGTTACCAGCTGTTGGGCTCCGGAGACAAGACTGAGCATGAGGAGACGATGGCTATTCATCCACTTTCCTTTGATTTTAGGGTGTTTTTCTATAGAACTTTAAAATGTTTTTGCACCTGCTACATTTGTGGTTTTCTACTAAAACATGGTGTATTTTTGATTAGTGTTTCTTAGCCGATACATTATCATGATAATTGGTAAAATTTCAAATTTTTTGTCATGAATCCGTCTTAAAAATGACTAAAAAAAGGATGTCAGACATGAACACACATGGAAACACTCCCCCTTGTAGCGCACCCTGGATAAAAGGGGTTTCAGTGTAAACTGAATGGTTGTTTAAAATGACCCATTACAAGATTTTCTTAAAATATACATATTACCACTTTTTTTTTCTTGGCACTTTTTTCATGAGCAGCTCGTGAGCTCCATATGAAAACAAACAGTACATTTTGATGAACTTTGGCAGCCTCGTAGATTGGCAGCTTCCAAGAAATGTCGTAACTGTTTGAAAAAAAAAATCGAATTTCCAATGAGCAGAAAATCACGTTTCGTGACCTCAGCCAATCGTGTACAGCGCTTTGAAATTCAACAGCTGAAACTGCGTTTGATCTGTTTGGATGAGAGGTCATGTCTATGACAAAGATCAAACTGGAGGCACTTAGGGAACCACTGTAAGCCTTTTCCTGCTTCAACATATCACACAGAGAACACTCTTGACCTTGTTTTCTTTGTTTTGCTTTGCTTTGATACTTGGAAAAAAGGCAACAAGCCACTCATGGTGAATATAAACCTTTGTGTGATGTGAATTAGTAAAGGTGATTGTTTTTTTTGGCAAATTCAAAGACTTTTGCCAAGACTGACGATAGACAGAAACAGTGATGTTATACAGAGACAAGTTAGGCTGGATGATGAGAGCGTTCCAGACTGATCTGAATTATGGTGATGAATCTCAAGCAGGAACAGAAGTGACACTTCACAGAGTAAAGAAACACCTTCAAGCCACTTAATTTACACTTGGATTCACATAACGCCCATTCAGGGTAGGTAGTACCTGTACTGTGGCTGTCCTCTCTGCCCCCGTAACATTAGCACTGCAGGTGTGTGGACGCCATCGCAACACGTATGGACCAGGGTGTCTCTGTCTTGCTGCAGAGGAGAGGAACGGAGGAGGAGTGAGACACTCCGTCTATAATCTAGAGAAGTGTTTGAAATCTCCTCTGTAAATTAGATCACGAAGAGGCCGGTGTTTGAGTGTTGCAAAGACGAACTCACCATGTTGAGGCCACTTCCAGAACACCTTCACCTGCAGCTGGTTGTCATGGTAATGAGGAGCGGCGACCTCCAGCCTCGGGCTCCCACTCGCCGCGGGGTTCACGGGGGACTCGGCGTTGGGGAGGTCAGAGGAGGAGGATGAGGAGGCCGAACCAGGTGGAGAGGACGGCAGGGAGGATGCGGAGGAGGAAGAGGAGGAGGGGAGCTCATTGGAGAAGTCTTCACCTTCAAAAGAAGAGGAGGGAACACAACACATTGATTTCACATTTTGCATTAAATTAGCATTAGGCTGATTTCAATGATACGGGTGAAAAACACTGATACCTCGCACATGGAATTCATAAATATATCATGCATGAAATCTCATAAACGTCTTGTAAGCTTCTCATAAACTTGTCATGCAACTGCAGCTGGTTGCAAACTTTACTGTTGTTTCATCAACACAGGAGCACTAATAGGCTGTTTATGGCTCAAACCAGCCTCATTAGCACCGCGCAAGAAGCCAAAACATGCATTTTGTCAAATATTAATACTCCTGTATTATTAATGACAATATGTTTCATATAAAGTGGTTGGTATGTGGTTTGGTAATTGAGCTGCAGCTGCATATTATCCCCTGTTGGACTGACCGATAGGTCACCTATAAATACCGCTGTTGCCTGGACGACCATTAACATCTCCACTTTCCACTGTACACTGTTTAAACTGTGCAGCTGGAGGTGGACAGAATATGCTGACAGTCAGCAAATGCATCAGCTCGAACCCGAACGGGAAAATCATTACCTCAATAATGTATGACTCTGCTAACAAAAAGGTGCTGAAAACTGTTCTGCATAAACAGTATCTGTTATTGTCTTGACAAGTGAAAGAAATGAGGAGAAATAAGTACTTAATGAGCACGATGTGGAAAAGACTGTATGGTTGCTAAAAGAGCTGCTACATGTGTCTGCCTGGTTGAATCACGTCACATAAAATTGACCAAGAACAGTTTAAACTTGCTGGCTGAGATCCGACTTTACAGAGAACATCTTAGCTATAAGCTGCTCTCTGTGACGTTGATCACATCAAGGCAAAAATGTACAAAATCCACCGAGTTTCTGCAGCTTTATCTATGATTTACACCTTTTTTCCCCTCTAATTCAATAAAATCTGTATTTATCCAAAGTAATCCAAAGGGTGATGGCATGCGAGATGGTAAATGGCAAAAAATTCACCTGAAAATAAACTTTCGTAATGAACGACAGCTGTGAGGGGAAAAGCGGCACAATGAGCTACCCTGCACTCTCAACTGGTGCCATCTATGAGTAACATCACATCGCTGACACTGTAAACATACTCCATCAAAACTTGAATACAATTTACTCAAGACTGACAACTAGCGGATAAGTTTATTATCCTTGCTGAGCTCTGAACAGCTTTGAGCTCCACACTCAGATTGAGCTTTGTTCTTTCCACACTTGGAGATTAAATAAATCAAATAAATGATAAATAAATGGTGAGCTGAGACTTGGTAGCCACCTCATTAGGCAGCATTTAATCAGAGGTGAAAGTGAGCTCCATCTTTTCTTTATACTGTCATTAAAAAAATCCATTTGCGAACGGTTGCTTCTAAACTATTCCTACTCATAAACCTTATTTGAGATAGAGTAGAGTAATACTGGAGTCAACAGAGTGATTACAGTGGAGTTTATATAGAGTCACACATGTTTACTATTGAAAACTGATTGCAAGCTTATTGTTGAACCTTTAATACATTTGTTTTCTCTACGAATCAATGTTGTATGTGGAGGTGCTTCTGATTCATCACCTGCGTGAGCGATCGTGGTGAAAACCAGTTGGGCTCTGGGACTCTTCAGTCTCTTCTGACCCCAGTAGGCCACAGTCTGGACAGACAGCAGGTAGGATGTCGCAGGCAGCAGGCCCTGCAGCCACAGTTCACACTGCGCCTAGAAAACATTGACAAAAACACTGCGGTTTACAGCCACTGTAAGTTTTCATACGTGCCCACAATGTCAACCACGAGGGATGTGAAATATATAGACTGGCATGTTTTGAATTGTCCCCCTGAGCCACGTTGGTTTTTATCGGTGTTATTCCAGTTTTCCGATGTCTGTGCAGGTGATCGCCTTTGCTTTGTGTCTGGGCAGGCACCTGTCCAAGTTGCGTCTGCCCCTTGCCCAACAGTAACTTGGATCGGCTCCTGCTCATGTGACCCAAAGTTGTATAAAAAGATCGATGTCAATCAAAAAATCTGGGTTTTCAAAAGACGCGTTCATTCAGTTGGAAATAGCTGCACAATTTTAGAGACTCTTGGCTCCCCAAAATAGCACGACTTTCTCATTTCATTGTCACAGCTCTTGAATTATCCCCTCCTGTCATGATTTTCAGAGAACATTTCAATCAAGATCGAATGTAAAAAACATCTCCTCTCTTACTTAGAAGGCAATTCTTTGCAGCAGACACCAGAAAAAGTCTGATCCTTTTTCTACCCTGTCAGGATCACAGCTGTAGAAACCACAAGACAGGCACCTTCTCCATCATCTTTACTGTCATTACAAACCACATCATCATCATCATCATCATCGTCGTTGTCGGCCATGAGCGTTTTTAGCTTTCTGCCTGATGACTGACAGTCCAGACCTGTTCTGCATTA
This sequence comes from Malacoctenus tetranemus, assembly GCA_032274765.1. Classification (NCBI taxonomy): domain Eukaryota; kingdom Metazoa; phylum Chordata; class Actinopteri; order Blenniiformes; family Labrisomidae; genus Malacoctenus; species Malacoctenus tetranemus. Next base: position 6,954,972 of record JAUESF010000052.1, read on the forward strand.
GCTGGATGTCTGACTGACAGCTCATTAACAGGCTCTTAGTCAATCAGCTCTGCCTGCCTGTGTGGATTCAAGTTAGTCACAACAAAGAGATGCTGGGATGATAACAAGTCTGTGTGTGTGTGTGTGTGTGTGTGTGTGTGTGTGTGTGCGTGCGTGCGTGCGTGTGCGTGTGTGTGTGTGTGTGTGTGTGTGTGTGTGTGTGTGTGTGCACGCGCTCCCGTGCATGCGTGCAGTCTTGTACGTGTTTGCACTCAAGACAGATTGCGACAAAGTTGAAGTTAAAAGCTGCTTCTTGGTGACCCACCAACGAAACGGGGTAAAAGTATTTCCATCACTCTGAAGATAGACAAAACATATGTCCTGTTCAGCTGTACATGTGTGTGTTTTCGCCGTGTGTGCATTGTTAAAAAAAAACACAGAAAGCATAAGAAGCCTGGATTTCTATTTTGGTGAGTAATGTCAGTGGACATTAAATGTAAGAAAAGTGATGTATATTTAAAAGCACTGATTCAGCAGAGGTTTTTCCACATTTGAATGCTTCCTCTAAATTCCCCTTTTACCATCAGGTTTAGCACTAAGTCTCTGCAGCCCCTGTAAAAATTCCTGATAGACAGGATACGTGTTTGATCCACATTGAGGGAATATATCATCTTGTGCTAATGGACAGCGATAAAACGCTCCAAACTTCCAGTGACATGAATGCTGCTGCCCTCAGCTTAGCGATGTGACTCTGGCTCTTGCCTACCTGTTTTGATGCTGCTGTTTGTGAGTGTCTGGATGCAGCTGCAAGTAGGAAACACTAGTTAGGGGGGGGCTCATTTAAATTCCAGACCTCCCAGCCAAGCAGAACAGAGGACCAGACTACAGATAAATGGCTCCACCAGGCTGAGTCTGGGATCGCCATCACTACTTAAGGATAGGTAGCTCCATATGAGCGAGGCTGCGTTTAACCTGGAAACTCTGATGTTTACTTTTCAGGGGTTTTTTTCTCTCCCTTTTCTTGCGGTAAGCGTTCACATTATACTTCCAGAAACAGGGTCAAAAGACGAAGGAATGAAGGGATCCCTTTGCAAAGTGTACTTTTAGCATTCGCTGGTAAACTCGTTACTCGTGGAAAAAAAAAGAGAGAGAGAAAAGGTTCAGTCAGTACACAGGCAATCATACCTGTTGCATGAAAGCTGTAATATCTGTTTGTGTTGTTTGCTGTGATTATGGGTATTTCAGTGCTGCTGACTGGACTCAACTGCATCGCGATCGTATGACACAATAACCACACCTATAATCAGGATAACAAAATCCTTTCTTTGAAGTATTTCCACACGAAATTGAGTAAAACTCAGACGGCATGGTGTTACTTTGTGTAATTCCCTCACATCCCATCAGTCGCTCCACCTCAGCAGCTTTAGCACCGCATTAACATCTAAATATCGCCCGTGTAACACTTCCCTCACATGGAACGTATGCTCTGCAACTGGGACATCCAGTCAGTCATGCCCTCATGCTGCAGTGAGTGACATACTGTCAGTACATTCCCAGATGCTTAAGTTAAACACATTATCCAAAAGGGGAGAGAGAGAGAGAGAGAGAGAGAGAGAGAGAGAGAGAGAGAGAGAGAGAGACACTCCTCTCTGATGTCACTGGATCTATACAGCTCGGCTGTCGTGTTATTCCAGCACAGCGAGGCTCAGACCAACATGCTGTCACATAGCTCCTAACTAAGTTACGTCCCACAAAGATAATGAATGGCGTGTCTGTCTGAGGACAACGTTGAATTTTGTCAACCTCGAGGAACACGTGCAAAATGTCCGCAGGAGACATATATAGTAGAGGACCGCACGCCAGGCGACAATTTCAGGGTAAATATGTCCAAACTGATTTTAAATAGCACACATGTAAGGTGATTTACTTTAAACATGTCTGCATGTAACATTATGAAAAACCACACATAAAGACCTTGAAATATCTGTAAATCACAGCTGAATAAACAGGAGCAACACGCAAGGTTTAGGCACTTGTGCAGGTTTAACACTCACATGGAACAGCGAGAGCAGTTTCATGTTCCAGTGTTAAATAGCACTGTAGTACTCAACACCGTAAAGCACATCCAGCTATTGTTTCTCACGAAACCTTGTGTGAGCTTCACAAGTCATGTGCAACACATTTAACTTCGTTCCGCAACATAAAATTAAATTCCTTTTATTTATGGCTCTTTCAATATAGTTTTATGATTAAATTAAAGCTCAAACTGGTGCACTTTGCTTGGCAGCAGAGTGTGTTTTTATACCCTAATTGTCTTGATGGGGAAACACATTTTAACATAATTTTGAATCTTTGCTCAGATGGTGCTTGGAAGGCGATAAAGTGAATCTTGAAACTTGAACATCATTTTAAAAGTTCCCATCTAAAACATCAACACTTTCCCAGCTGACTGTCAATAGCTGCAATTTTCACAGTTGTTTTAAGGTGGATGTAGTCATTTAAAACGTCCTGTCTGATATTAAGAATTGTAATGGAAAAAGAGCACCCATCGCTCATGTGCTACATGCTGCTTAATGTACACCTTTATAATGACCCGGCACAGAAACCTCCAGTTTTAAAGTACAACTAAAGTTGGGTTGAGCAGTGCACACGTGCAGTAGCAAAGCAGCCTGGAGTCAGCTCTGGTCTGTAAAGCCACTATTGAAATTCAAAGCAGAAAACAACAAGGAATGTATGTGTGTGTGTGTGAGCGTGTCGGGGGGGGGGGGGTTGCATGTGTGTGAAGTGCATGCGTTTATAGGCCTAGTAAAACTTCTCAGGTGCAGCCATAGATCATCTGGATGCATGTGGTGAGTTCATGCTGCGCCTCAGATTGTGTAAGACAAAGTGCGACTGAGGGGTCTGTGTGTTGTAACGAGGGACTTGACTCTACTCAAAACTCAACATCTTCGCCAATTTGACAACACGTGGAGCGCATTTAGAAGAAAAGGGTTTGGTTCTAGGGTTACTTTTCGTATGAGGCTTGGATCACTGTTTGTGCAACAGTTGGAGGTAGCCTGCTTGCAGGTCTTGCAGAGGACGCGTGCGTGCGTGTGTACGTGTGTGTGTGCATATGCGTGTGTGTGTGTGTGTTTGCTGTTTGACTCATTAACCCATGTAATGAAATTGGAAATTCACCATTTCAGGACATCTGTGCTAACTTTAACTGCTAATGAAGGTCATGAGCCAACACTAAATAAACAAAAGTGAACTTAAATGCAAAAACTGAGTTCCTTTTGTTGGCACTTAGCACTCATATCCTCTTAAAATGATCTCAAGCTTATTCACATTTATAAAGACACCAAATGCAGTGACTCCACTGTTCTATTCACAGGAATCGAGTACATGGAAAGTGTTCTTACCCCCTGAGTCAGCCGGGTGTTGCTCTCCTTTTTCCCTTGATTTTGTGTGCGTGAATGTGTCAGGCGCGTGTGTGTGTTGTGCGCTGTGTGTGTTTGGAGTGTGTGCTTGTGCACTGTTTGTGTGTGTCGAGACATCCAGGTGATCCTGTAGTTGTGCACGGGCAAGTCGCCCTCCCTGGGGGGCTCCCAGCGAAGTAAGGCTGCCACAGTGACCCCGCTTCCCCTCGACCTGAGTGGAGAAGGCCACAAGTCAGACGATACTGCAGCACCAACATAAACAAATTCATAGTAATAAGCAGAACTTCCACAACTTCCTGAATAAAGACGGTCAAATAAATGTTTTTCAGAGGTTTTGTCAACATAAATACTGAGGGGGGGGTCTCTGAACCCTTTGGAACTTGGTAGTTTCCGGGGTAAAGTCATGAAAAATGATCTGATGTACATATTCATCACAAAACAAATGCAAAATGACCAAATATCCCACAATCATACGAAATGCTGCCATTTTTGTGGTGTTATTGGATCCAAAAATAGATGTCAGTAAGCAAAACCTGATTAATCATTAAACCATGTTTGCATCAAATGACAAACAACACTTTGTTACAACACAAGTTTATTGTCATTCCAAATGAGATTTCTTAGTTATCTTCAGCCTTCAGACATCCCCTACCTCCCCCCCACCTCCACTTCATACTGGGGCACCTCTCCCCGAGTGCGAGCACTGACAATTTTTGTCAAAAACACAGCCACAGCACAGAGTTCGAAGCAAACACAGCAACAGGTTAACATCTTTGTTTATGCGTCTACCATATGCAAAACATTAAGCAGATGTGGCGTTCGAGTTGGGATACCATGGAGGACGCGGCCGCTTTCCAGAAAAACATAACTGCCTGTCTGATGTTTGCCAAAGAGCGTTTTGACACTCCACAGATCTGCCTGACAGATGAAACCGAGGCTGAATTATTGGGATGATAATATACAAAATAGGGTGTGCTGTACATAGAGCACCGATGCAAACGGCGGAAGAAGCATCACGATTCGCCGCCCTGAGACTTCACCTGCTTTCTATGCTGGCAGGGAAAATGATCAGCTTTGCTCCTACAGGCAATATCCAGTTTTGTTCTCTGTGTGGCAGCTACAGTTCTGCATAAGATGCATAATGCAGCAAAACAACGGGCCTCAACAGAAAATAAGGGTCTGATACGGGCATTTTTCCAGAAGCCCAACCTGACCCCCAGGGAGCCATTCACAGCAGAAATCCTCCGAAAGCAGCTGAAGGCGTCCTGCAAGAAAAAATACAGTCCAAACCCCTGGTGGACTGTGTGCAGGTGTGATCAGCAGCGATTGTGAGTGTTGAGGTTATTGGTGCCAGAGGAGACTCAACTCGTTGTTATATCCAAGGTTGGCTTCATTTCGCCAGCAGCTGTGTGAGTGTTTGCTGACGATCTCAATACAGATGTTAAAAACTTTAATTGTTTGTGAGGGATCGGTTCAAACACATTGTGTTTGACATTACAGTTTCAGGAGCAGTTCCTGCAAGAAATAAAACTTCAAGGGTCCCAATACTTCCTCCTGCCACTGCACATTATTTACTTGGTTATCAGCTGTCTGTGCAACATTTAATGAACTATAATTTGCCAGAACATGCACATTAAGGCATGCCCTGTTTGTCTACTTGACCAAAGTTTATGGATGATTTCACAGCCTGCAATGCTGCATTAGAACATTACATGTTAGAACATTGGCAGAGAAAATGGCAAATCTGCATCAATGTGTGAATACCTGTCAGTGAGCTGAGGCTGTGAACCCGTCCAGTCCAGGGTCTGGTTGCTCACTTTGAGGTTCATGGGTTGTTCTGGAGGTGAAGGATCTGCAAACACAGGAGGAGGATGTGATCAGGAAAGGATGGAAAAACAGGAGAAAACAAAAAGCAGCAACACATTTTTCACTGACGTGTTCAAGAAGTATTAACTTTTTTAGTAATTAACTTGTTCAAAGATAAATTCATTATGAAATCAGGTAAAATTGCTGCTTTCACTTCTCGACTGTCATAGGTGTGACCTTTCCTACAAGAAAGGAATTGTAAAATCTCTAAAAACCTTGAAGATGTATGAAAATTTAAAACAGAAAAAAAGAAATCGCATTTAACTTGCAATGAAAAAAGTTGCTGGCTACAGTTTTTATGACACACACTTTTTTCTCATAAATTAACCATCACAATCTTGAAATCTGTTTTTCTGAAGCCTGAAATATCCACTCAAAATCTAGGTGGAATGACTGAAACTTTTTATGATGCAGTTCTGCTCGGGGAGAAACAGATTTATGTTCCGATCCTTATTTCTTTAAAGAGATCTTTCAACAGCTTGACCGAATCGTCTAATAACGCAATATTTAATCTGTAACAGCGGAGAGAAATTCTGGGGGGAAAGGCTAATTTCCTCTCGGTTTCATTCAAGTCTACAGAGCCAATTGGATTTGCGGCATCAAAGGTGAGTGATACTGGAGAAGCCTGAAGCCCTTTTCAGTAGCTACCACAACACAGACCGAAGGCGACCACCACTACTTACTGTTTGCCTCCAAAATGAAATCCTGGGGTCGCTGGTCTTTCAACACTGACTCTGTGTCTCATTAGAGCCTCAGACCCCGATGCTGTATTTGATTAAAACTACAAAATGTATCTGATTAGAACTACATTCCCCATGGCAGGCCTCCCACAGGCCCCAGGCTCTGTTTGGCTGACCCACATGCATAGATCAAACACAGGGCGACATACTGAGAGCTGCAGGACCTGGTCTGTTTGTGTGTGCATGCGTGTGTGGTGTTTCTTGGTCCTGAGCTGGGTGTCCCTCAGTGCCAGTACTGATTACCAAATCAGAGCAGAAGTTCCTTTCAAACGCTTTTTTTTTCTGTGTGTGTGTGTGTGTGTGTGTGTGTGTGTGTGTGTGTGTGTGTGTGTGTGTGTGTGTGTGTGTGTGT
>JAUESF010000052.1:7023393-7037950 GCA_032274765.1 Malacoctenus tetranemus
ATGAACATTACATAAAGCTTTGAATGGAGAACCCACCCAGGGCCATGCTTTGTTCCATTTAGTGTGAATTGAAAGGAGAAGCTCAAAGTAATCCGAGTAAATCCATTATGTTGTTCCACCATCAAACACTGACTGCACCACAGAAGACGGGAGACTCAAGTGAGATTTAAATGGTTTATTAATTAAGAAATGTTACAAATGTGATAATTAACTTGCTCTAACATTCCTTCCAGTAGAATCTGCCAATGCCCGACACTTTAAAACACAAGAGGGGAAAAAAAAAAGGATCTTCAGAAAACTGCATTTCTACATACATCAAGTAGTTCAATCACAATAACAAAAGTTTGGTTAGCAGAAGCGTGGTTGTGCGTGTGTGATTTGTGCACAAAAAATAAGATGAACTAAATCTGGCACTGGTTAGATTCATTGACTTTAAGCTGTCTGCTACTACTTACTTTACTGGTAAATCAGCAGTGTATAAAAATATAAAAAAGGCCATCGTTAAGATTCAAAAAGCAATCCAGCTTGTTTAAAATGACACAAAAAGAAAAGCCATGACAGGTGTTGATCAACTGAGTAAGGCTTCAATTCACTGACCTTTAAATACGTGAGCAAAAATTACTTTTCCACAACAGAAACTTGAAACTTTCAAAAGTCAACCGCCAGCACTTCATACTGCCACCGTGTGAGTGGCCGATGGTAGAAAGCTCATCTGAAAACCCTTCAAGTGACAAACCGTTCAACTCTAAGAGAAAAAGAAAAAGCACTAAATGTTCAATAAATGTTGGCATGTGACAAAAAATGAGGAAGAAACATAATATGTACAACACAAGAAGTTCAAAAGAAAAAAAACATTGTATGCAATATGCAAAGGCGTCATGTTGCTTTGGGCAACCCCCCCCCCACCTCCCACCCACCCAAATATAAGCCAGTCTTCACTGAAGACCCCTCACCCCGTCGCCCCCCTGTCCCCGCCCACACGTATCCGCTCATACACACACGGAACATCACGAAACACGATTACGTCACTAAGCCTGTTAGTTTGAGAAATGGTGAAGCACTGTGAAACTCCCCGGCCCCCCCGGCGTCACCCCGCCCCCCTCCCCCTCAGTCGGAGAGGGGAGGGGACGTGGTGCAGTCGTTCCACTCGTCCGTCTCGGGGTTGTAAACCTCCACTGTGTTCAGGAACTCGTTGCCGTCGAAGCCGCCCACAGCGTAGATGGTCTCGCCCAGCATGGCCACGCCCGCGTTGCTCCGCGATGATGTCATGCTGCCCAGCATCCTCCACTCGTTGTGGGCGGGGTCGTAGACCTCCACGCAGCGCAGTGCGTGGGAGCCGTCGAACCCACCGACAACAAAGAGTTTGCCTGAAAACGAGAAAACGCAGACCACCGTGAAACGACAGCGCTGCAGCGCGGAGCCTCGACGCCGCTTTTACCGACGTCCTCTCAACCAATCCCTGCTCTCGCTGGTCTCACCTGCGTGGACGGTCACGGCGGCGCCCCTGCGAGCCACGTTCATGGGGGCGATGAGAGTCCAGGTGTTGTTCTCAGGGTTGTAGCGCTCCACAGTGTTCAGGCAGTTCCACGACTCCGCCCCTCCGATCACGTACATGAAGCCGTCCAACTCACACACGGCTGCCTGGTGCCTCCCTATGAACACATTCACATCATCAACACGCGTTCCTGACTCCCCGTCTCGGGCAGCAGATTTCACACACGGCTTTGTTTGGTCGAGCAGACACGTACTGATGTTGAGGGAGGCGCAGTTGGTCCAGGTTTTGGCCACCGGGTCGAAAGCGTCACAGTTCTTCAGGCCCTTCTGCCCGCAGGGGTCCGACCCTCCCACAACATACAGCTTGTTGTTCAAGGAGCAGACACCTGTGAGACGAGGAGAACGAGGATGGTTTCAGTCAGCGCTCCTGGACAGAGCGATTGAATCCAGCTGTCAGAGTGAGGAGCCCCGCTCTGTGGGACGGACCTGCGTTGCAGCGGTTGGTCCTGAGCTCTGGCACCTGGACCCATTCGTCAGCGTGTGGATCGTACATCTCCCCACAGCTCAGCTCGTCAGAGTGCCCATTGGAACCTCCGATCACGTACAGCTGACCCTGAAACAGGTGGATGATATACAGCTTATTTGAAGATGCATTAATCTAACACGACAACACTTGACTTGGAGGGGACGACAGGCCTTTGAACGCCATCTATTTAGACAGGAACTAGATAAAACTGACTCACTTCAAATATTTGCACGGAACAATCAACATGTTCAAACAGGTACAGACACGCTCCCACGTCCATGTTCAAAATGTCCCTTTATTGCAGAGTAAATAAATGTGAGATAAGAGCAAGAGGAGAGTGTACCATGAGCACAGCCATCTGGAAACGAGCCCTCGGAGTCCGCATGGGGGCGATGAAGGTCCAGCGGTCCTCTTTGGGGTCGTAACACTCCACAGTCCTCAGGCACTCCTCTCTGTTGTACCCTCCTACAGGACCACACGCACCACAGTTACATGTCAGACATCCCATGTTACAAACAGGACGAGAAGCAGCATCCTTTTCCATCAGGTTCGTATAAGATCAGATTTTAGCTCGTCTTCTCAAACACGAGGAGCTGTTCAGGAATTATTAGGAGCCGACAGCAGCATAAAGTTCTCGCTCTGCCGCACAACAGCTAATAGATAACAGCCAATTATCCCGCAAGCTGTTGTTGCTCTATCAGGATGTTCCCCGTGTTCAGTGCTCACCTGCTGCAATGAGTCTTCCATTCAGTCCTGCGGTGCCCAGACCAGAGCGAGCGTAGTGCATGGGGGAGAGCGGCTGCTCTTCCAGCTCCTCCGGCTGAGCCTCGAAGCTGAGGCTTTTCATCAGGCAGGGTGTGGCAGAGGGGGACGTCTGGGGGCTGCTGCGGCCGTGCAGGAAGATCACACACAGCACGCTGTCCAGCACAGCCAGACACAGGTAGGTGTTGTCTGGGATTAAAGGCAGAGACGATTAGAGAGAAAAAAACAACATGCAGGTGAAACTCGATCTATTGCCCCTGAAGCTACAGCTTCATCTGCAGTGACTGTGAAACAGTTGCACAGCCCAGTGTTTTATCTCCTCGCTCAAACGACTCAGAGGCAGAAATGAACCAGCTTACTTGTGGTCTTCTCAGAGGCGATGTACTTCCACTCTCTCCTGGCGGTCTGCTTTGGGGCATTTGCTGCTTGGTTGGAGGGCGAAAGGCTTCCTGAGGAGCTGCAGCTCATCTGTCTCTGGGTGCTCTCACGTACCGGTTTCTTCTGCAAGAGCACAGCGCAGCTACAGAAGCCATGCTTGCACCACAGGCCCACCAGTGGCCGACAACCGGCTCACAACAGCCCCACTTTTGTTTGATCCAACGCGTCCGACTGGCGCGTGACATAATAAACCTTCCTTTTGTCCAAACATGTACGGCAGTGTCACACCACATCAAGCCAACAGCACAGCACTCCAAACTACGGCCGCAGACTAAACTGCGATCCGATCAGGCGGCACAAAGTTCAGTGACGGCTCGGGAAAAAAAAAAAAGGGAGGATGAAACGTAATGGCAGCCACTGCCCACACTTGGCTGGTGGAGATTAACTCAGAAAAAATCTAAGTGTGGCTTTGTTTTAACGCTCAACAGCATTTCCAGACAAGCACACAGCCTGTTTTCTCTAATCTACACTTGTCCTTACAATGTAGTTGCAACATGGCAATACAAGAGGCATAAGTACTACTAGCAAGGCCCAGGCTGTGGAGGATTTGTATGCATGGCCAGGCCAGAACTGTAAAAACAAAGATCTGCACATGAAGCCAGGCACAAGCTGCTGAGTACCTGCACAAACTGAAGGTGGTCTTCCTCGCCACCAAACACCTCACTGTGCCCCTCAATCACCAGCCCTCCATCCACCAGCTTATGGTCAGGTGAGTAGTACAGCGTTTGTACCTGCAAGACAAACAGGAACAACACACCCATGTGGCTGTCTCCATGGCAACACACTCAGAACCCCAGCATAATGGGGGAGAGGAGAAGGAGGAAGAGGAGGGGGGAGGCAGTGCTGTGAAGAGGAAGGGGGGGGGAGGGGGACGAAGCCTTGGATCTTCACTGGCTTAAAATAGGAAAGTTCCTTTGAAAAAAAAACACATGCTGCCGCCGCCGCGCTGTGGGGTGGGTTATAAGCATTTCAGCTCAAGAAGGTGTCTGCCGAGCGTCTCCTCAATTTGCATCTATGAAAAGAGGGAGCCGTTGAAAATTGAGATGCTGCATCTGGAAAGATCTTCTGTGAAGAATGAAGAGGAGGAGAAGGACTCTCGAGAAGCCCCTCCCCCCACCGCTCCCTTCTCTCCCGCTTCAAAACCGGTCCTTTAGCTGGGGAAGCTGATCATCATGACCACAGTCAAATCCAGATGACACACCAGCAATGCTGCTGTACCAACAACCAGCTCATGCTCGACAGTCACATAAGAGATCGCCTTCAGCAGGACTTTCAAGCATTTTCAGTCCATGAGATTCTTCCCAATTCAGTTCATCTCTTAAAAAAAACACACAAAAAAAATCACTCTAGATAATAGGTTTGTAATTAGCAACGTTAGTTTGTGCTCCAGAAGATTGAAATTAGAAAAATAATTATAATAAAAGATTGAAAAAAATCAAGGTGAGCGAGCCCCTTCAAGCCCCTGATGCACCAGGGCATTAATGCTGCTCCTGCCATCCAGAAACATCCAACGACTTGATGAAGCCAAACGTAGCGAGGCCAGAAAAACACGTCACGTCTACAAAATGGGATCACTCATTGCACCACCCGTTTACAGGCGAATAAAAAAAAGTGTGCATGAGAAAATGTAAGGTGAGAAGAATACATGGTGCTCCAAAAATCATCAACACCTTTGTTTCCAGCAAATGGCACTGCTCATATTAGGCGCCATTTTTGTCTATATTATTTAATAGCCAAATGTGCAAAAAGGATAGGAGAGAGCTTCGACGTCGCGCTTCAAACGGGAATTCGATAACACCTATTGATTGCTGATGTTGCGCGAGTAAGGAGTTGAAATGAATACAAAAAAAAAACGGGATTCATATTCATGTGTGGCAGAGACAGATGGGGGCCCAGTGTTGCTTGGCTGCAAAGAGGAGCTGCTGAGAGGCAGTAGTGCTCCTCTCCTCCCTCTTTTCTCTCTGACTCATTACCCTGGTGGCTCAGTCCTGGTTCCTCAGTCTGGTCTCCTGCTGCTGCTAATAAACCTACAGGAGAGATAAATCAATGGGGAGGGGTGCCTGTTAGTGCCGGAGCGACAAACATGCACCTGTTCAGATAGCAAAGTGTCAGTGAAAAAAAAAAAAAGCAGAATCAAGAGTCAGACCTTCGAGAACCTTTCAGTTTGGGGGGTTCAGAGAGGAGGAGCACTGTAGTACTCACATGGGGCTGTACGTAAACCAATCACATACCCAAAAGAGAGCAGTGCAAACAATAAACGAGAGCAAACAGAAGCTCTTGTTGGCTCACCTCTAATTTGTAGTATGGGTCAGGGGTACAGAGTTTCTTACTGCAAAAACTTCAACACATCACAGGGAAAAAAGTACAATCCTGACACAGGAGCATGACAGCGGCATGCCATTTCTACTTCAGCCCCCTCAATGACTTCTTAATGTCAAAAACAGGAGTTAGAGGGTGGGGGTGAGGGGGCGTGGTGAGTGAAGATTGGCCTGAGAGTTGAGACTGCGCAACCCTGATCATACTGACCTCCTCCATCAGTCGTTCCAGTTGGTCGCCATTCTCCCAAAGGCTACGCTGCACCCAGTTGAGCACCTTGGAGTAGAGCCTGCCATTGCTGGGCAGGGTCAGGTTGTCTTCTAGCATTACTTCTAACTGCAAATATCAAGAGGAAAGTGCGATTAGATTTAATGCAGAGCAGGAACACAGTAATATTTGAGGTTTTTATAGCAAACTTCATTTGTCAGTGATTCAGGAGGATTCAGATCGTCACGTGTTATAATACATCTGCCTAAACTTGTCAGTAGGTTAATGATTTAAAATAAAGCAATAAACATAAATACTAAAGCAACAAAAAGTGAATTATCTCACAAAAAATCCTGAATGTATCAGTTTATTCATGGTTAATCTTCACTTCATTTTGACTAAATGATCAATTGCAAAAATAAAAGATTGAAAGTAATCAGGTTTAGGCTCCAACAATGTGAATAACAGCAGTATATATTGTATAATAATCAAAGTCAATGCAACCTCTGCTCATTGATCCGTTAGTTTATTGAGATACCTTAAAAAGCCACTTTTTTCTAAAAGTCCTAAAAGAGGAAATGGACACGAAGGGCACAACTTCCAACTTCTTCTTTCAGCTTTGATTAAGTTCAAGTGGATCAATCCAACCCAGCATCAATCCAGGTTGTTTAAGACTTGTACAACCTCAGAGGTCACTTATGTGCAGTAGGTACAGTCTGTTGAAGACCTCCACATGGTCACCTGCTACAACCTTTACTATTGCATTTATTTTGAGCCCTGTGCCAAAGATACTCTGTCTCAGCAGGCTTAAACTGGGAGAAATTCTATAAGGAGCCTGACAAAGCCTTCATACTGTAAGTATTCCTAATCTCATCTTCAAGACATAGAAGTAAAAATCCAAGCTGTAATCCACTCTGCCTTATTTCAACTGATGACTCAAACTAAACTCGCTCAAGTGCTTGCATATAACGTATCATGAACACAGGAAGTAAACTCTCATCTGTGTTGTCCCAGTGATACATGTGCTTTTTTTTAGCTCCTACCTTGAGGCGAGGAAGTTTCAGGAAGTCCTCCTGTTCAGAGACTTCCAGCAGATGATCTTGGATGAAGGAATCCACCTTGGCCAAAACTCGGGCATCTCCCATAGAGCTGGCAAAGTTTCTAAAGGAGATGGCGTTCTGGGAATCCATTTTAGACAGCAGGTAGTCGCCGCAAATCTGAGAAGCAAGAGGAATGTGTGAGGATTTTCATTTTCACTGTCAGCAGTTTTTTTTTTTAGTATAGCTGGAAGGCTTTGTGGGATTGACAGCAGACATTTGAAAAAAAAAATACCTGTTTTACTCGCTCCATCTTGAACCTTTTGGCAGCAGAGTAAACTTCTTTAACCAGCTTCTTGTCTGCTTTCAGTCTGTTGCACAAACAAAACGAGGCCATCAGGCATTTTTCAAAACACAAGAATTTAACAGGGATCAGATCAGAGTCCAAAAGGTCAAATGCTACTGACTGGGCAGTGTAGGCATAGTTGAGCAAGATCTCCACAGCCTCAGGGTCCAAGTCCTCAAAAGTGACATGCGAGACCCCGTGAGGCTCGATGTCACTGCTGAAGATCTCAAACAAGTAAGGACTGCAGCAAGCCAGGACAGCACGATGAGCCATCAGCTCATGACCGCAGACCTGAAACAAAAGACAAAAAAAGCCAATCAGAATGGACGTTTCAGGAACTAAATCGAAAAGCAAATGTATGCAAAGGATCGCAGCAAAGGGTCGTGCAAAGACTTTCTCATACCTGCAGTCTAACGTCACAGAACTGACCACTCTTCCTGAGAGCGTTCATTTTGGCCACGGTAGAATCCAGGAAACTTTCATCTTCAAAGATCAAATAACCGTTTGGAATCATCTTGGTAGTTTTTGACAGTTTTTCCTGAAAAAAAGACACGAGAATAAAATGACTCTGAGTGAAGCTATATCACACATCATGCATGTCACTTGCAGGCTGTCCAGCATGCTTTGAGCTGTACTACATTGTGGTTGCTGGCTTTATTCATTAATGCTCAAAGAAAGGATTAGGATTAGGTGTCTGTGATGGGCATTGTGTATTAGGCAGTCCTATGCATTAGTCATGGCCTTACCTAATAGTATGTAATGCAAATCCGGGAAAGCACTACTGCTGTGAGTAGAAGAGAGACCAAATGTTGGCAACAGGCGAAGCAGACAGAGATCCCAATGGAACTAAGTCTTCTTCACCGGGGGGAGGAATGTGAGGGTGTCAGAAGAAATGCCAGTTGACTTCAGTAGCGTGAGCGGAAGGGAGATGGGGAGCAGCCGCACGGACAAACTATCAGGCTTGAAGCGACTGTAATCAAGTCCTCGGGATCCCGTTGGCTATAGAGTTGTACTTATTCTGTCTTGGTCAGACATTATAACCTGGAAAGGGGAAAAAAAAGAGAAAAAGAAACCAAGATTTGGAGTTAGACACATTTCTTCCTTCCAACTTTGAAATTGATGCTACTTGTTCCTGGCATCCAAGCTATGTTAGCATGAGTCAGTTCCACGTGGTAAATCAGAGCAACCTCGCACACACAGGGCGACAGTAACGAGCACTGCCTTCCCTTCTCCTCTCTCAAAGTGTCCCTTCCAAAAGATTATTAAATTGATGCAAAGAACTCAAATTTTACCGATTCTAAAATGTCTAAAATACATTGGTCAAGTTTTCCATCGACATTATCTGGATCCAATTCAGAATAAAAATGTAAATTTTACACGTTTCAAAATGAATGTAGGGAAAAAGAAGCAATAAAAATACCAAGTAGCAGCAGTAGTGAGACTTGTGTCATGCCGACTCCTTTGCAGCTCCTAAATCTCCACACCTGCTGCTATATTCCTCCAGGCCAAACAAGACCATTTAATCCATCTCATGCCTTCAGCTCCGTCTCCAGTCTCTCGAGCAAGGCCACTTCAACTCTCTTATGAGACTAGCATTTTCAGATGGCTCCTCCCTATGGGAAGCCTTTCATTCAAGCACCAACCCATAAGAATAAATGCAGGAGGGAACAGTCGTAACAGTCTTCTATAGCCAGTCAGCGGGTGGGATTCCATGACAGTCTGGTTCTTACATAACTACACTATAATTCAGGATGGGGCATGACTGGAGCCGTGACTTCTATAGCAGGAGACATTGGGTACATTATCCCACCCAGCACAAATGCCACACCCTAAAACCAGCCTTTTCATTCGCAACAAAGAGTCAACGCTACAATTTCACAAATGAAAGTTCGGTATCGCTTAAAGTCACTCCTACAATAGAACAAGAATGACAAACGGATGCTAATACATAATCCCATGACAGACCACAACACCACTGTGCCATGTGCAGACTTGCGCTCTGTAAATAAATTGCCCTGCTACTCCAGCAGTTTTATGACTCCCCACAAGGGCAGAAATAACAAGACACACCACAGCAGCTGCCCCACCATCTGAAACCGTATCCAGACTTTATGCCACTAGGTGTTTCCAGCAGACCTGCTTTGTTCAAGCTTTTTACTCACTCAAAGTTAGTTAGTTCACCAGTAATAAATGAATAGCACATTTTTAAGAAAGTAATTTCTGACACATTTTCATGAAGTTTTTGTTGTTGTTTTAAATCAAGCAAAAAAAATATACAAGATGAAATTGCACATCACAAGGCCGTCAAATTGAGGCTGCTCTTAACTAGAAATTGCCTGAAGGTTAGTAAAAAACCTTGAATATTCAAAGAATCTAGTCAAGTATTTTCTGCTATAAACTACGCCAATAAAGTTGGTGATGGTGTCAGTACTACTAAACTTTATTGTTGAATGCTTTGATCACACCGAAAGCTCAAGTACAGCTACATATAACTTAGTTTTTAAAACACTCACCACTAAGAAAGAAAAGAGGTAAAGCACAAATAAACTAAAACAGAATCATGGCTTTGCTAATTGAAAGAAATCTTAACTAAAGTCCATCAAGAGCAATCTCATACATATACTTAGAATCGCATTATGCTGTGCTATATTGTGTTGCAATCCTGTCTAAAGTATAAAAGGAGCAAAATGCAAACATGTAAAAAAAGAAGCATGTCAAAGATTTATAAGCATGATACCACATGCAGAATACTTTTAAACCACGTCGCATGTACAGAGAGGCAGGCATATAAAGCTTTAATTCACCCTGTCTGCGTGGGGATGGAAGGAACATTGACCCAGTTTCAAGTCGTTACGCAACATCTGGCAGAAGACTCCTTGTGGACGCTCAAATGCTCAACTCCTCCTCACGCCTGGGTCCACCACACCGGCCCGTGGCCTCTCATTTCTTCACCTAACCAACAGCTCTGCTCGGTAAACCAAACTCTACACCCACGGTAATACTTCATGAACAGTACCATCAAAGCTATCATTAATTATTAGAATACAAATTGAGAATGTAGTGATTTACTATATGGATTGGCAAATGGTTTTTCAGCAATGAAGTCTCTCCACATTCAACTGTAGGTGCCAAGTATCACACGTGATGCATGGTTGTCCTCTTGCCATCTGTTACTTGACAAAAAACAACTATTAAACAAGAGGACATACTTGGATACATATATCACTCGTAGAAAAGGGGATTGAGACAAAAGGGCGAGGGAATCTGAATGGGCTGGGTATATGTGACTATAAAAGCATGGCTTTGACAAAACTGGGAACAAAGAGAAGATAACAATAGCTGGACAGAGAAAGACAGGGGGCTGTTCACAACTTTTTCCACAGAGGTTGGCTCTGAATGTGTTCCCCTCTCACATTTTTCCATCTGATTAAACTGGCACAAAAGTGCAGGTCTGACGCTGAACAATCAATGCTTGGTAGACAACCCCCTAGTGGCAAAGGGCTGCAATGCCTAATATTTCTCCCAGTTCTACTGGGTGGAAATTTACTGGGGAATTTAACACATGGCGTGGGACGATTTTAAAAAAGAAAATAGAAAAAACACAACAAACTAAAATGTGCCAGCAATACATAATATTGCCCCCAGCTGTAAAACCAGAAATAGTGTTGAAAAAAAATCACTGGAGTCACAATTGAAATGGATTTCAGAACATTTGAAGAGACACCCTCATCACAGGTAACGTAACTGAGGCGTAAAATATATTTTCAGCAATATATTTTGGAAAGTGAATAAGTGTGCAACAATTTAAAGAGATAACCCTTTCATCCTCCATCTGATGGACATGGCCGAATACATGAACAGCAAATACATGTTTAATATTCTGTTAAATCAACTTACAATATGCAACCTGGGAATTTTCCACGTGGTTGTCAGAATCAGAACCAGATTAACAGTAGAGTAGGTCAAACACCGAGGAATTAGGCTACATGGCAGACACCACATGCTCAAGCTGTCTTAAGGAATAGTAGTAATAGGTGAGGATCGGCTGGTATAAAATCGCTACACTCCCAACATATAACCTCGATTTCAACAATAAGACGGCAGGATCGCCGAGACTGACCAGTAACCAGACAATATGGCTCTTAATGTGGGGTTAGTAGAGGACAGCATGTACCCATGCAGCATGTACCCACCCTTACCATCCCCACGGTGGGCAAGTCTTTCAGTGCACACCCAGTGTGTCATGTTTGCCTATTCGCTGCAATGCTATGTCACTCACCTCGCTGCCTCCTCCTCTGGTGAGAGCAATTTATCGGGGCCATTATGTCTGGCGACGAGCCAAAAAGTCATATAGCTTCTTTTTTTTCCCCTATGCATCCCGCCACCAGAATCTAGGTCAGGGGATCACAAGAACCCTCTACAAAAAAAGTATCATATTAGCTCGCACTCAGCTGCTGGCACGGCCTCAAATCAATACCGTTTCTCATTTCAAAGCCGGGCAGTGAGGAAACCAAAAAGAGGGGGAAATCGGATGCTAGCGCCTGCTAGCCTCGTAGCTAGACAACCTACCTGCTGCTTAGCTGGAGCCATGAGACAGCCACGCCGGCTTAATTAAATACACCGTAGCGACGTGAACGGTGGGTTATTGCAGTCGCGACTGGAGGAATAAAGGGAAAAAAACTGGGAGGTGGTCGGTGGTCGGTCTGCTACCAGCCTGAATGCTCGACTCGTTGGTCAGTTGTAACGTTATGCTAGAAGCAGCGGCCGGTGAGACATTGTCCGCGCTGGTGTCATGAGGAGAAAACATTTGAGGCATTTCCAGCACTTTCTCCTCAGCCAGGACACAGACAAAAGCCCCTTTTCAGCGTGAATGCTGAATAACTCCCCGACAGCCACACACATGACCACCCACTCAAATTGACTTAACGGCCAACCACTGGACAAATATTTGACGAAGCATCCAAATCGCTCGCTGCGATTTTCAACGAATTAATGTCAAAGAAGGAGGAAAAAAATCTTACCTGAGGCTTTTGACAACAGATGATATTAGACATATTTAATGCGAATTCAGAGTTGGTCGGTTCGGGTAAGAGGAAAAGACGCAACGCGGCTTCAGGCACGGCTTTGTGGGGGGAGGTGGTCTGTGTCTGTTCCCTCTCGGTAAAAGAAGCACGTCCGCTCTCCAGCTCGACTGGGCCAGCTCTGACGGAATGAGCGCCCGCGACCGGCAACTGCGAGCGCGCTCCCGACAGAGGCGGCGGAGAGCGCCACGCTGCCGGTGACGTCACGCTGGGCGGCGCTACAACGCCTGTTCTGATGAAATTCAGCGTATGGCACGCTCACGCTGGGCATGATCCAGGCAGGAAGTAGGAGAAACAGGTTAAACAAAACGTGTTCGAGGAATTACGGTGCTCTCTATTGTTGAAGTAATTTACTTAACTACACGTGGATAGCACGGGCGTGAATCAGAAGCGTTGCAGCACAGTGATCAGAAACGATCAGCAAAGGAGGAGGCCTTCATCAGACATCCTGTCACCTCTTTTCAGTGGCAGCAGCTAACAATTATTATGGGGGGGAGTTCTGATTGTGTCCTACTTGTTTCTAGGAGGTGCTAGTAAAGTCTGACACAACAAACGTCACCAAAGACTATTTCGACAAAGGCAAATATATTGACTGATTCTGTCTGGTGACATAAGTGGAGTCTTATCATGTCTTCATTTCTTCGTTCTATGAGCAGAATGTTGTGTTGGACAGAATTAGAAAGCAGGTCAGCTCCACAGCAGCACCCCTGTGACTGCTTCCAGCAGGATTCAGCAGCTTGCTCAGGACACCTCATCGAGGCAGGCACTTGATGACCAAAGCCTGTGACGTGAGTCTGCTCAGACATTGCCACAACCAACCTCCAGCAGAGTGAATCTGCTTTTTTGCCCATCAGGTTTGTGTCAATTTCCTCCTTTTAAAGGTCACGTCCTCTGACTGTTGCACCAAATTTCAATGGCACATGTCGTTTTCTCCTCCGCGTGTACCTCTGAGTCATGTCAGCAAGTTAGAACTAGTATTATTGCGTAAGCCATTTGATGTGCACAAGGCGGGAACATCCAGGTTAAATCCCTTTCACTACTCCACAGACGTCATACCAGGCAGGGACGGAGCCATTCACTTGCCTGGATTGAACAGAGCTTAATACTACTTCTGAATGTCTGTAATTAGATTAACGGATAAGAGCTGCCTCAGTAGCAGCACGCTAGCCACCCTTTGCATCTACATTATTGGAGTAGGCCTGTTAGCATGTGAAGTTGTAGCATTGTGAAACCAGATGCAACTCATGAAGCAAAGGAGCCTCCAAAGCACACCGACCATTTTGTTAGGAGCCACGTTTATAACAAAGGAAGCCAGAGGTCTAGTCGACACAGATTAGCTTTAGCAACACAAAGTAATCTCTTCATAACAAACCCCTGTGCTGGGATTGTTATCACAACATATTGTGTTTCCAGCCATGTGCGGATGACATTCCTGACAAGGTGAAAGAAATATTTGCTGGCTCACGGTCAAGAAAAACAAAGCCGGTTTTGGAGGATGGATATCCGCAGCGTATTTCACCTCCACTTCTGTTTTTGCAGCTGAGTTCACATGTGCCTGAAATTTAGGATAAGTAGTCTTAGAGAAAACTAGCAAATTTATGGTAAAAAAAACAAAGCAAGATAAAAAACAACCAAAACAAAGACTCAGCAGATCAGATTAACCAACACATGCCATTCCTGGTGCTTCCCCGTCCGACTTTCATTGGATTGGATGTAAATACCCAAAGCTAGAGCGGCATTACTTTCATGTCAGCAGGGCTGTCTTACTCCTGGGCTTCCATCCAGTGCTCATTGATGGTTTAGCCTTTGTTAAAGCCCTCTCAAGCCATCTCTTAAGCATTCCCTGGACAGTCATTGGCAAGTAGTCCGTTTATCTCCCCAAGACAGTGTCTGGAGGCTCGGATGCAGACGTGGCAATTATCGCAAATGGAGTCCGGCCAACCAGTCTGGCCGACCAAGAGGTGTTTTTATGAAAAGACTGCAGAACTACTGAGAGAGGTCAAAAGAAAAAATGATGACCATTGTAGTGCCTTCGGAGATATGGCAGGCTGGGCCTATTTGTAGAAGTGGTAATAAAACACAAGGCAGCTGAAGGGTCATTTCTGTATGTGGTCTGATGGAAGTTTATTACATTGAATTCTTGAATATTTTGCAGCTGGTGGGAATAAAACTCTGGAAACCCTTTGATTAGCTTAAATCATTTATCTGAATTTTTAAAGCATAGTTTCTCAACACAAAATCCAAAACAAACACATTTTGCAAGTCTTTCTATAAACAATCAGTGCTGGTTGTTTGCAGTGTGGATATTTGAGATACATTGAATGTTCCAGCTAACTTTCTCTATATAAAA
>JAUESF010000052.1:7138377-7148696 GCA_032274765.1 Malacoctenus tetranemus
GTTGAAAGGTGGTTTAAAAAAACACACACAAAATAAAACTCACACAAGTCACCCAGCGCTCCCTTGGTGACGCTCTCAGCTCCAACCACCGTCACAGTGAATTTGTTAGAAAACTGCTGCTCCACCTGCAAGACCACATTCATTCAGATGCGTTTGGTTTCACTGCCTCGTGTGGGAAAATCAGTGAAACCACGACGAACACAAAGACTTCAAATATAGATTACACAGATAAGCAGATGTAATCTTAAACGCCCTGGACAATAAAACTGTTTAAAAACTCTCAGAACCCGAGCAGAGTGAATCCTCTGCAGATTAATGACCCAATCAGACCATCTGCGGGGTTTGTTTTGGCCGGCAGACCGTGATCGTCACGGTGAGACTATTCACGTCTGAGTGCAAACAATGTGAGCAGGGATACGTCTGACAGGAAAACTGGCGAGTCCCTCCAGAAAGCAACATCTGCCCTGCTTTTTGACATTTCTCAAGTTTCCCAGTGCGTCCATTATGTCCTGGTATCCTGCACTTTAGCAGCATGTCGTCAGGACAAAACAAGTGGAGTATTTATTCAAGAGTTTTATTGTTGTGGGATAATATTCCCATTATGTCCATCGGCTTTACAAAGAGTCTCACAGGCTGATTTCTGCTTTTTCTACTGTCGACCGTGAACCTTTCATCACTTTCTTCATTTCTTCTGCAGAGTCTAACTTCAGATATCAGGAGAAAACCAGCATCAAATCCAGGTTTATGATTGATGGGTGCGATCCAGTGCGCTTTTGAAAGTGATTCCTTTGTGCTGTATCTTTCAATAACCTCCGAATCCACTCGTGGGACTGAGAACAAAGGTGTTTGGCTGTGTTGGGTTGGAATCTTTTCAGCGTCCGCTGCTGTTCAGGATCATGAGGGACCATGAGGCCTTCGAGGACTTCTCATTTGTAAACGGCCTGTTGCACACCACACCCCTCAGAGTTATTTACGAGACACTATTTGGGTCAACTTACGATTTAGATACAAAAGTTGATGTGACTTTCGAATGGATGTGAATGCAAAAGGCAACGCAACAATAAGAGTAAAAGTCGTATTTTTCACTGAGGTGACATTTGAAGATGATTTCACTTCTGTTTCCACATAACTCCACAATACAAACTGTTCCTTAACAAATACTCACAATTATATTAGAAGCCATTGTGTCATCCGGTGAGTACAGCTCAGGAAAGTCTTCATCAAGTTGTGAACTTTTAACTCCCAGTCACAAACAGAAGCATTTGGAGCCTGAAAGATGAAAGAGCACAAAGCAAATGAAGGGTTACAGCTCAAAGAGACAGAGGGGAATGACTTTAGGAACACTAAACGCAACTGTGTGGTAAACAACCAAACACCATCCACTATCTCCTCACACATTTTAGCTCCTCGGGTTTGTTTTCTCACTGTCACCCTTGAGCTCAACCCCATTGCACTGACAGCCCCCCAACGTTCAATGCGGATTATGATTCTAAGAGTGTGTATGTGTGTGTCGGTGCAGTGGACACTCCGGACCCATATGTGGAGCTGTTCATCCTGAGAACACTCTGGAGGTGAGAGCATCGTTTAACTCTGTCGTAAAGTTCACTGACGCCTGACGAGCTCGTACAGAAACAGGACTCACCATATGAGGTCTGATATGTGACAATGTGATTGTTTAACTGAACAAAACTGGAATCAGTGTGAGTCATGCTTGGATAGTTTGGGTTCACCTGAGAAAAAAATAAACACGTGAAGGCTTTTCTAAGAGGAGTGTTTACGGTGATCATTGTTTAACTTCTTGGCAGGACTTAACTGGTTTGGATGCTGGTTATGAAGAGTCACCCATTAGATTTTAGCTTAACGCTGACGTCAGTAAGGACACAATTATAGTCTCAAGACCCAAATCTAGCTGGAGCCAGTTCTTGGAGGCTACAGATAAGAAACCTCACAGAACACAACAGAAGACATCGCTTACGCAAAAGTATCAAAGGTTAGCAGCATGCGTCACAGTCCGAGTTGAACACCCACAACTCGTTAAAGAAAACGGAGACACGGAAGTGTTGGTCATTCCGACTGTGGACCCGTGATTTGCTTCTTTGTCTTCTGGGGAAATTAAGTATAAGAATAAAGACTCGGGTGGAGCGCAGAAGGCCCAGAAGGCTTCGGCTCCAACAAACTGTTGCCGTGACCAGGATTGTCAGTGGGTCATGGACTTTCTGTCTATTTTCGCCTTTATTCTTGTGGACCGGTCGACTTTTCAGGCAAGGTAAGAAGAAAACCTTTCTGCCAGACTTTGGTCTGTCTGTCGTTTGGGCAGAGATCGATGGTGTGGAAAAAGAAAGATTTTAACTTGTGGGAGCCATTTGAATAGAGCCTGAATAGAGTTTGAATATCAGGGCTTCTTGTAAAAAGCAAAAGGTCCCATAAATTTTAGAAAAAGTCCTTTTCATGGGATTGGTCAGTCTGGGGCCACTGGTGTAGGACACCACAGACAGTCAGGGATTGAAAAAAGGTGTTTGGGACCCTTGGAGTCACCATAACAGAAAGAGAACAAGAGAAGTGAAATAGACACAGGGACAGAGTCCTTGTTTTTCAGGCTGGTTCTTGTGTTCTGAAGTGAATTGAAATTCTAGGAGTTACAAAACCATTACACAGAGTTCCCCAGACACACTTCTGTGGGAAATTGAGGGTGGTAACAGTGAAAAACAGTCATTTCTGGGCACCTTGAATTCTAATTGGGCACCAGAGGACACTGCGTCTGACTCTGCTGTTAAAGGGATCTCAGAGGAGTTTCGAGTAAAGGGTTAGCCAAGACATGCCCGTCTGTAAAGGCAGACGCTTGGCGTGTTCTCTCAAATTACCATCTCAGGCCAGGACGTTCAACCAAAGCGTTCCTGGGGCAGTTGACCTGCTGGTAGAAACAGCCGGCCTGGCTGTGAGAATCAAGCGGCCCTTGGACCCCTTGGGTGACCACTTCAGACAATACAAGCAGTTTATGAGGCATTCTTCCCTTCAGTGTGTTGTGTCACGATTACAGAAGAAATATGATGTTAAAGTTAATAATGAGTTTAGGAGACGCGGGCCTGGGACGACTGGACAACAGACTAAATGGGCTTGATAACACAGACCCAAAAAATGGGTGATCACATGAAGGTATTGAGTTTGGCTGTGAGGGATTTCTCCTTTCAGGTGCAGGACAGTCTGCTGCCAGACCTGGATGAGTACACCTGCCCGGCTTGAACCTGGACACTTGGGTTTTGGGAAAGTCACATCATCGAGACTGGGACGAGCCAAGGCGGCTGGGCCCGTCCCAAGTCGCCCAACCGACTGAAATATGGATTCAACCAGGAAGTGCTGCCATTTATTCCGACCAGTTAACATTCATGAACGCCAATTAAGTGATGGATGAGTTGCTTTGGATGGCATCACTCGACATTTCCAGGCAAGCCCCCCCTTTATTTCCCAGCTGCTCACCAAAGCGTGTCATTACCGAGTGGTCGCGGAGCACGTAGAGGGTCTGTGTGTTCACAGCAGCGGTCACGTACCGCGCGTCGGTGGTCCAAGTTTCAGCGCGCCAGTTCACGCTGACCTCCCTCCCCTTCCCCCCTGCCCCCACCCCCCTTCCGCATCATTCGCTGAGTGCACGCGGCCTGTTGGTTCCTCTGTGCGTGAGCCAACTTCACTCGGAGGAATTCGCGACTCCACAATTTTTTTTCATACCAGGACGCAAAATATGATGCAAAGGGACGCGCGCATACCCGCCGGTGACGCGAAACCAGCTGCAGCGACGGAACGCTCCGAGGAGCGCAGCGGGGGTCTCCTCCCGTGCAGGTGGACCCGCACAGCGACGCGGCAAGAGGAAAGGTTTGGGAGCGCAGCGTGTGTGTGGAAAACACCAAGCACTTCTCCAGAATCACATTACGCCTCAGAGTCACTGCATTGCATCGCAGATACAAAAGTCGTCATTAAGGCTCTATTAGCAGGAACTGCGTGATTCACAGGGAGAGCGGACCAGAAGAGGTCCGCTGCCGTTTGCGACACGTAATAATCAGACGAGAAGCTTCTCATTCCTTCACTGAACACACAGCCTGCAGATGCACAGTGTCAGAAACAAAGCGCTGTTTACCGGGTCTGAACGCACTCAAACAAACTCCCAAGACAGAAAAAGTTGTTATTCAGTCAAGTCAACAATGTCGATATTAAAAGTAACTAACGTTGATTTATAAAGTTTTGGTAAGTGAGGGCGCGTTTATCTGTTTCCTTCTTTGAGTTGCGTAAAATGTGTTCCCTCACGAAGACGCTGTTTTGAACCACCACACGCAGATGTTGCCAACACACGGAGCTGCTGTAGTTACGGTGCTGAACTGTAGCTGGACAAGAGGGAGATCGATGGCCACGTACCTTGTCAGGGGGGGACTCTGTCAGCTCACGAAGCCTGGTAAATCAGTCATATTGGTCGGAGACGCGCTTCCACTGCTGCAGGAGTGGAAACGGGAGGAGGTGCTTCTGGGCAAGTACAGCTCGTACACCCGGCAGTCAGAGGGGTCGAGCCGCAGACAAACGTTGTAAAAAAAAAAAAAAAAAGATGTCAGAGTTTCAAAGCTACGATAGAAACAAAAACAGGCGCAAGGGAAAAAGTTGATGGAAGGGTTTGACTCGCTCGGACCGACGTCCCGGCTGACGGTGCTGCTCCTCGGCTCCAGGCACCGCTCCAAGTGCGTCTCTGCGCGCAACGACGCCCACAGGGGGGCGCTCTGGGGGAGTCTGACGCGTAAAGATTAAGTTTAAGGTAAAGTTTTGCATCAGTCTGATTTATATCCCTTCATTTCACGTGTTTTACACCATCTACTTTACCCCCTTAGTTGTTTTCATTATATTGTGCCACAGAATAGAGATGTGTAGATAGAATAAAGCTGTTATTGGCACAAGCGGCACCATCACTCCGTCTATAATTCACAAAGTAAAAAGAAAGCATCAATATATAACGATGATTCATAAAGGATGTTTTTGTTTGCTTGTTTGGACTTTATTTCAACTCGTTGTAAAAGAGGAAACAATCAGACACGAAATACGGCCACGTAACAGTGAGCAGTGATGAGCCACATTCCAGAAGTCATCCCCGGAACAAGGGAAGGCGCGATGGGCAGGACGCTGGCTTTTCCACGCCTCGGATGGGAGAATAAAAGCTTCCTCCTCCCACAGTGCAGACACACAAACTCTCCGCTTCAAAGCGACGCGAGTCGAGCACCGACAGAGAGAGAGAGAAACGAGCACTGAGCGAGTCTTTGGAGCATGAATAGCGTCACTTTTGCGGGTTTCCTGATTCTACTGGGCTTTCTTGTCTGCGAAGGAGGTGAGAGGACGAAACTGAGAGAAAACAAACTCTGAACGTGTTTACCTGAAGATGAGGGTCATGTAAAAATCCACAGACCTCATTCCAGGATCTTTTGTAAAAGAAAAATGTTTTTTGATAGTTGTTTGATGTTTTTCTACTCTTTTGATTCATTTAAACCGAACTGTCAGTAAATGTCCAATAACCATCTCTCCCAGGTAACCCATGCTGCTCACAGCCATGCCAGAACAGGGGCGTTTGTACAGCGATGGGCTCAGATAATTACGAGTGTGACTGCACACGCACCGGCTATTATGGACAAAACTGCACAAAACGTAAGTATGACCGGCACACTTTAGCTGGAATGTTTAAAATGAGAGGGCGTGTCTGTTGTGGAGACCGTTCACCTGTGAGTTCACGATGTCTCTCTTGGCTTCCACAGCGGAGTTTCTCACCTGGCTCAAAGTGTCCCTGAAGCCGTCGCCCAACACCATCCACTATCTGCTGACACATTTTAAGGGCTTCTGGAACATCATCAACAACATCTCCTTCCTGAGGGACGGCATCATGAGATATGTGCTGACATGTGAGTCCCCCCGACCTGTAGGCACAATGGATCGAGGCTCGTCATTTTCACACAGGCACCTTGATATGAAGCAATAACTAACGTGACTTTCCTTTTTTTCTCTGTCACCCTTTAGCTCGATCCCACTTCATCGACAGCCCCCCGACGTTCAATGCGGATTATGACTACAAGAACTGGGAAGCCTACTCCAACTTATCCTATTATACACGAACGCTCCCCCCGGTGTCAGCGGACTGCCCAACCCCAATGGGAGTTGAAGGTGAGTGTTAAGCGAACCAGTTTTGTCAGATTCCTCCATGGTGACTGAAGGTTTAATATAATTTCATTACGAAAGTGCATAAATTAAATTCAGTTTCTCTTCGAGATCTTCAAGGTCACTTCAGATACGAAGCGGCACCGAAACGTTTGAGTTTTTGTCTGCGTGCTGCTCCATTGTGGCCGAAATCCTCACTGAACTGCTCTTGTTTCCAGGTAAAAAGGAGCTCCCCGACATCAAAGATCTGGCTGAGAAGCTCTTAGTGAGAAGACAGTTCATCCCGGATCCACAAGGCACCAGCCTGATGTTCGCGTTTTTCGCACAGCACTTCACCCACCAGTTTTTCAAATCCGACATGAAGAGAGGGCCCGCTTTCACTCTGGCTCAGGGTCACGGGGTGAGTGATGCAAAGAGACAGGCAGCATTATTTGCATGAATCAATAAAGAAAAGAGAAGTTTGTAAGCATGTCGTAATAATGAGGGCTTTTTCTTTATGTTTTCAGGTGGATCTAAACCATGTTTATGGTGACAACCTGGAGAAACAGCACAAACTGAGACTCATGAAGGACGGAAAGCTTAAATATCAGGTAAGAATGAAACCAGCTGATGCTCGGACATCCGGAGGCCTTTTGGACCTGGTTCACGTCTCACGTTGGCCCCCTGTCTCGCGTCCCTGCGCAGGTCATCGACGGAGAGGTTTACCCCCCGACCGTGCAGGAGGTCGGCGTGGACATGCACTACCCTCCTCACGTCCCGGACTCCCACCGCTTCGCCGTGGGACACGAGGCGTTCGGCCTGGTGCCCGGTCTGATGATGTACGCCACCATCTGGCTCCGCGAGCACAACAGAGTGTGCGACGTGCTGAAGGAGGTCCACCCCGACTGGGACGACGAGCGGCTCTTCCAGACCACGCGGCTCATCCTGATCGGTGAGATTTTTCTCTTGTTTTTTTTTTAACATGCGCAGAGAACCTGCTGTAACTGAGAGTAGTTCTATGAAGGGTTCAAAGATGCAGCCGCGAAGGGGGATTTCCACAAGAGGAAGTTGTACTCTTTACTTTTGCAATCATTGACTAGCTCTGTTGTTCGTTGAGAAGTTTATTGAAGCAGGATTTACAGAAAGTTATAAGAACTTCTTTACAAGAAAAAAGAGGAAATGTTTGTTTTTTATGGCTCCTCTCCTCTTACTGTCCCATTATTATATAGGATCCATCTAAATGATCAAATTTCATCCTGTTCATTGTGTATAATATTTATTCTGGACCTTGTAGGTGAGACCATCAAGATTGTGATCGAGGACTACGTGCAGCATTTGAGCGGGTATCACTTCAAGCTCAAGTTCGACCCCGAGCTGCTCTTCAACCAGCGCTTCCAGTACCAGAACCGCATCGCCTCCGAGTTCAACACGCTGTACCACTGGCACCCTCTGATGCCCGACAGTTTCCAGATCGAGGAGAAAGATTACAACTACAAACAGTTTGTCTTCAACACCTCCGTGGTGACCGAGCACGGCATCAGCAACCTGGTGGAGTCCTTCAGCAAGCAGATTGCTGGAAGGGTAAGAACCCATGATCCTCTCTCAGCTGTAGTCACACTGATATCATGATGTTGCTGTTTGTTTGTTTTAACGATGTGAAACTTACCTGTTCTTCCATGTTTTTGTGTTTCAGGTCGCTGGTGGTCGAAATGTCCCGGGGCCGATTTTGTACGTGGCCATGAAGTCCATAGAGCACAGCCGCAAAATGCGCTACCAATCACTGAACGCCTACAGGAAGCGCTTCTCCCTGAAGCCCTACAGCTCCTTTGAGGACTTGACAGGTGAGCTGAGTTTGACACTCGCCCATAAATCAAAATTATTGCGGAGGATACGAGCAGATTCCAAAGATATACCTCGAATGACTGCAGATAGAGTTTCAACCGTAGTTTACTCGTGTTGAGAGAAGAGGCCTGAACCTGCTGCAGCCTCCAGCAGCCTCGGAAAGTTCGGTATTTATTTCCGTGACTCTGGAAGCCAGATGTTCATTGCATCTTCACTCGTGTAAGCAGACTGTCATCACAGAGAGAGAGATGTAAACAGACGGAAGGGACCTCCTGCTTTGGAGGGGAACATTTAAATACCTCATGAGTAGAGGATTTCGTGTTGATTCAAAACTAACTGAAGTGTGAGTGAAGAAAGAGGCTGAACTGTGAGGAGAGGAGTAGTTATAGGTAAAGAGTCTTTATCAAGTCAGTGAAGGCACAGACATAACATTTGTACGAGCTGTAAGCTGAGCCGCTGAGAGACTCCTGCTTGAATCGTCCATTAAAAATGTCTCTTTACTTGTTCTTCAGGGGAGAAAGAAATGGCCGCGGTGCTGGAGGAGATGTACGGGCACGTGGATGCTGTGGAGCTCTACCCCGGCCTGCTGGTGGAGAAGCCCCGACCCAACGCCATCTTTGGGGAGACGATGGTGGAGATGGGAGCGCCGTACTCCCTCAAGGGCTTGATGGGAAACGCCATCTGCTCGCCCGAATACTGGAAACCAAGCACGTTCGGGGGCAGCGTGGGCTTCAGCATCGTCAACACCGCCTCCCTGCAGAGCCTCGTCTGCAACAACGTGCAGGGTCCCTGCCCTGTGGCCTCCTTCCACGTGCCCGATGTCAAAGAGACGGGGTCCATGGTCATCAACTCGAGCACGTCGCACTCGGGAAGCAGCGACATCAACCCCACTGTCATCTTGAAAGAAAGAACTACTGAGCTCTAATTTAAAAAAACAAAAAAGTCTTTTTATTTGGTCATTATTATTAATAATAAATAATATTTATTTATTTATTTCGTATTTATTAGGGTCCAAGCAGCAACAATGATTGCAGCCCTTTTTTGTAAGGATTTGTACTATGTTTTTTTATTTATAGCATAAAAAATTTAAATAATAGTTATTATATTTGTCATTTCTGTGCATTTCTTTTAGTATTTTTTTAAATTGAGAACAAAGGTCAGTTTGTTATTTATTTCATTAAAGATTTACTGTATTGTAAGTTATTGTTACAGGAATAACCTCAGTCTCTGCAACTTTATACTTGAATATTAGTTTACAGTTTCAGCTCCACAGTTCCTAATGCTGCCTGTTGCACTTCCAGTCATGTACATGGAGTTGAATGTCTCTTTTTTTTTTTTGCAATTCACCACAGCCTGTAGTTTTACAGACAGCGATATAGCAGCGCAACTTAAGGACGTGCTCAACAAGTGTGTTGAGTCGATTTAACAAGCAATAAAGTTTCTTATTTTAGCATCGTCTTGTTTTCTACTTTAAGTCTGTCATGTGTAGAGTTATAACTTTTCAAATAGCTGTGAAAGGTGTTCCCTTAAAGTGCCTTATTTTGAGAAAATGTTACATTGTTTCTGTTTATGGGCTTGAAAAAGCAAGTCGAGCTTTTGTGCCCGATGGTCTGCAAGTCAAATAAAAGCTGAGAGGAAATGGTTCATATTCCTCTGAAATCAACTGATTCTGTCCTGGTTTCCTTTGTCAATATGTTGATGTTCTCATATTTGAACAGATCGAATAGGATCGACGGTGCTACTCCATGGCAACCAAGAACAATAATAAACAAACACAAAAAACAAACAAAGTTAACGACTCCTGACAGCAGACACAACTTTGCTGTTAAAATCTCATAAAATCTCATCTGTCTGCCTCAGTCCAGCGTACGGAGGCATGATATCATATCTGAATCAGTTTCACTCAAATGTCTGTTGGTTTGTTTGTCCTTTTCTTTAAACTCCCAGACAACGGTGTGTCTGAAGCAAGCTGATCCGTCTGTTCGCCGATGACTCACGACGCGTCTTACAGTTTTAGGTGAAAGGTGTCCCTGCGGCAGCATTACCTCACGAGGCCAAAAGATTTGCGTTAGAAAATACAAAACACAGTTTTGGCTTGGTTTGGCTTTAAAAGACGTCTTTTATTCAAGTTCAATTAAATTGAAGGAAAAAAATCTTCTTAATGTCAGAAATCACAGACTTCTGTTTTTTGTATTTCTAAAATTGAAAATAATTCTATTAAATCTAAATGATCTGTTGCTTTTTGTGTTGCTGTGTAGAAGAGAACGTGTCTGCAGGAGTTGCTTACAGGATGGTCTGAGTCTCAAAAATAGAAGAAATGAAGTGAT
>JAUESF010000052.1:7198775-7208801 GCA_032274765.1 Malacoctenus tetranemus
ATTTGAACTTTATAGTTCTAAAGAGAAAGTCTGTTTTCAAGAACAAAATAGTCACAATGCAATACATTCTTGTGAAAATGAGTGCAAGGATGAGGAGTGAAAATAAAAAGGATTCATTCAACCTAAGTACATGCAGACACGCACACACGCACACGCACACACACACACACACACACACACACACACACACACACACACACACACACACGGGTAACATTCCTGATGAAAAAGTGACAGACAGTCCAAGCTTAGGTCGAGGATGAAAACTAATTGAGGCAAATGTGTGTGTGTGTGTGTCAACGGGTCGGTGCTCCGTGAGCAGGCCCGCAATAGATTGTGTGTTGAATTGAGACGAGCGCAGCAGAACACACAGCCTTCAGCTTCAGCGGTGGCGTTTTTTTCCCCCTCCCTTAGTTTTCGCTCACTCTTTTCAAAGGAAGTTCCTGGTTGACTTACATGGCTGTTGAGCAGGCTGCTTTTGTGACTTGCAATTCCTTCAGACTTTTGGAGGTTTTCAATCGCCATTTCAAGCTAAAGAAAGAAGAAGCATGCGAAAACGGGGGGGAAAAAAAGAGTAGACACAGAAGGGGGAGGAGGCAAGAAAGTGAAAGAGGTTGAGGAGAAGGGAACAGAAATAAGCAGGGGAATATTTATATATGACAAAAAAAAACACAAAAAAAAGATAAAAGGAAATAAGACTGTTAGCGAGCAGCCAGATTTCTTTCATTTCCATTAAAATCTGTCAGTGTTGTAGCCAAATTGGCTGACAAAAGCATGCAAATCAAGTAACTCATAGGGTTAAGCTGCTCAGTGAAGGCTTGCAGTCAGACACTTTAATGTATGCAAATAGGAACCACAAACAGGGGCACAGGTCACTCCCAGATTAGGGACAATGGGTCAACAACCACCCTGCAGTCTATCAAGCAAAAAAAAAAAAACCTTCTTGGAAAAAAAAGGGTAAAATGCTGAAAGCAGATTAAATAAGTTGCGATTTCTGACATTATCAAAATGTCAGTTGAAAATGCATTGGCATGTTTGTTTTTTTTAATCTTTGGCACAACTGGTGTGCAAAGACAATGACAAAACCAGGGACGATCTGTTGAGCTGTAGAAGAAAATCAAGTCAGAAAAAGAAAAGACATGTGGTATTGCAGCCAAACTGGAGACAGAAGAAAAGCAAAAAGAAGCAGGCGGCGTTCCAAGTCTTAAGAAGGCTCCCGAGGGCTCTTGGCCAAATGGTAATGAGCCCCAGGGGTTGCTTTGTTTCGTAGGGCGCTCAAGTGCCTGTGAAAACCTCTGAAACAAGGCAGTGCTGAATTATTTAAGCCAGTGTCCCGGTTCTACGGGCTAACTGCCCTGCGCCACTCTGCTCTGTGTGTTACTACAGAGTGAGGAGGCCCCAAACCAGTTAGCTAGGTCCATGGAAACCTGATAAGTCAGTCAGGATCGAGGCTCAGGTGGTGGTGATGGTTAAAGTTCTGAACATCCCACAGCAGTTCGGAAAGGACACAAAGATTCTCCAAGTGTCATTGGTTAAGAACTAACTTCCACGATGGGTGTGAACCTTTGACTGTTTTTGTGGGGGAGGGGAGGGGGGGGCTTTCTGGTTGGTCCTGTTTGATCAGAGAAATATCACATAAACAGTGGGGAGAGTGTTGCTCACCATAGCTGAAGACGAGCGTGATGAGTGTGATATGTGGTTACGGCTCCCCTCCATACTTCCTCCATGAATCAGATAAGTGCTGCCACTGGAGATAATGTGGCTGCTGCCCACATCCATGGCGATGCCAACCATGCCATGAGGTGGCACACCGCCACTGGCGGAGGACACTACTGTGGTGACGTGAGCGCCACCGGCCTGAGAGTCAAAATAGGTTCCTCCACTGCTCTGTCCATACAATTGAGCGTCGGGGTTGTAGGAGTAGGCTGTTCGGCTGGGGAGAGATCAGCGTAATTAGCAAAAGAAAAGCGTCAAGCAAGTGCAAAATCGAAATAAGTCGCGTAGCAATGGGTTTTAAATATACAAATATTGTTGTAAAGACACAGTAATGCAATCTTGTTGATAGTTTAACTAATTCTATTGACATAATCGACAACGTAATTCATGTCATCACAATATTTGGTACTTTTGGAGTCATATATTACAATAACCTGTAGGAAAAAAATCTCAATGGATTAAATAAGCTTTCATGAGATTTTGATTGAAGCCTCGGTAAAAGCAGCTTGGTTTGACAAAGTATTCACCAAGGTCTTATTGGTCATTATGCTCTTCATTCAGTAACAGTTCATGCAAAATTAAAGATGGTGACTTTTAAAAAGGAACTAAAACATTGTGTGAGTCTACTGCAAAATTGTTCGTTGGGCTGTTTCTCTTTTTGCAATGATGCAACGCTGCTTACATGGTTCCATTGGGGTAAACAGTCTCTCCACCCTCTCCTACATACTGGACCTGGGGCGGGTAGACATGTTGTACCTGCTGCACCTACAGAGAGGCAACACAACACTTTGAGTCACGCTTTGTGGTCTGAGAAACTATAAATGGTGAGCTGAAAAATTCTGTCCATACTTTAGATTATTCGAAGCAATATTAATCAACCTTTACACTGGTTAACTTACCCTGATGGTGTGAGATAATTTAATGTATGTAGAGATTGTCATATATTCTCAGTGAGATACAAAAATACATTAGTTAAAAGGACTGACAATGATGAGGAGCAATGCTGAGATGAAAATTAGGTTAACAAATAAACTGAGAGGATAAAACTTATAGTGATCTCAAAGGTCTGATGAAGACAAAAAGGAGCATCTCCATTCTCTATTGTTTGATGTGATATGCCAAACAACCTTGAGTGACTGAAACAATAAAGGTGACAAAAAGCAAGTGATGAGCACGCACACCTTTTTCTGGCAGTGAACACACAGTGATAAGGAGACAGACAGGTCAGGCCCTGCCACCACACCATATCCGTGCTGGGAATCAGCTCACCGCTGGGCTTTACAGCAAGGTCACAGTACGAACCCCAAAAGCATTGCTGAAGTAGATCCTAATCTGTACTAATGTTTAAAGGGGGTTCTTTTGCTCACCCGACTCCAGGACTGTACTCAACAGTGACTAAGTTTTCAGACACATTGTTCATGTTTACATGCAGTGGGCCAGGCTCAGCCAGAAAAAAGGAAAGCTTAGCACATGCAGGAGGAGCAGAACAAGCAGGAGAAACGTCTCAGATCCAAAGCTAAAAGGCATCCAAGTTTAGAGGTCGTTATCCAGATGCACGGTCGCCCAAATAAATCGAATTTCATTCAAACCACAAGATGTCGTAGGGTGTAAAATGTTCTCAGACTGCTGTAGCAGTATGCACAGTACTGTGTACCTGCTGGGGGACCTGTTGGACCCTGGGTACTGAATGCTGCTGTACTTGTCCTCCTTTCTGAGCTGAGCCTGTGGTTTGAACCAACACCCTCTGTGTGGATACAAGACATAACTCAAATTACATGGGTTGCTATGTACAGGTTCATACCTAAGACTTTATTATAAACAATTAGCTTTCACTATGACATATCAAGTGTAAAATGCTTGCTGCTGATAGTGTTAATGCTGGCTGTATAAAACCGATGTCAACATGACGATGAAAGTTATTGTTTTATGTTTATTTTTATGAAACTGAAACTCAATGAGAAATAGGAAACAACAGATGTATAGAAATTGTTGTCATGAGTTCCTCATTTCCCTGCATTAACCACAGCCGATTGATTTAATTTATTAGAACTGAAGAGAAATCAATATATATCTTATAAGATTTTAAATATCTAAAAGTTATAGAAAACTGAAAGACAAACCTGTTGGCACAGTCACAGTAGCGGCTTAAACTGCTGATAAAGTACAAATTGGAACCACTCCGACACTGAACTGAACCCATTATCAAAACATGCGTTTTTTTCCCCTCCAAACCACAATGAACAAAAGAAAAAAAAAACCCTCTGTTCTGTTGTAAATACTTTTTTATTTAAGTTGAATATGTGGAAAGAAACATGATGGAACAATCCCACCACTGCATGACGGCGGCGGGCGGTGGGGTCGAGGCACTACCCTACCTGCTGGGAGGCCGGGACAGGCTGTACCACGGGAGCCGGGGCTGAGGATGATGTGCGCAGTGCTGCCACGCTGGTCGTGGTTTCTGACCCTCCCTCGGAGTTCTGCATGCTGGGAGATGTGAAGAAAGAGTAGAGATGAGTGGGGGGCAATCTTTACCAGATTACTCTCACAGGTACAAAAAAAGAAAGAAAATAGAAAAGAAAAAAATAACAGGAGCATTTCCAGTCTACACACAGGAACGGTCACACTCAACAACTGCTCTTGGAGCTCTCTGCCAATTCACTGAGGCCCCAAGATTTTTTTTTTCTAGCTTTGCTAAGTCAAGCCGAGTCACTGAAGTGTTCATGGCCTCACAGGATACGCACCTTTGGCCATAATCAATAGCATAAAAGGCTGCCCAACCATTCATACAAACACTTGTAAAGTCCTGCTGACAGACCCAGGTGGAAAAGTTACAGTAAGAGGAGTTCAAGTTACCAACTGGAGTAATCGTCTTCCTGTCGTCCAAACCCACCCTGCTTTCCACTGGGTGACAATGTGCACAGCATAGCAAAAGGGAACTAAAAATGGAGTATCACAAAGGCTCACTTTTAAAAAAAAGAGAAAAAAAAGGGCAGAAAAGGAAAGAGCGGGCGCAAGGCAGGGACAAGAGAAGAATAGAACTGCGAGGGGGAGTGAGCTGATAAAAAAAAAAAAACAACAACTTCCCAACTCTCAAAAAATTAAGGAGAAAAAAAGATGAAAATGGCAGTGGGGTTCCAGCCCCTGATGATATCCAGCGTTTGTTTCGAACGAGATCCGATCTCTAAGGGCTCCAATAATCCAGCTGATATGAGGAAATTCCTCAATGCTTTGTAAACGTTTGTCGGTTGCTATGGTGAGGAATCCATGGCGACCACCCCCAACTCACCGCCTCCCACCCCTCCATGTTCACTCCTCTATTTCCCCCCTTTTATGAAGCTCTTGCACAGGAACTTTCGAGTGCGACCACAAAGAGAAGAGGGGGAGGAGGATTAGAACGAAGGAGGGAGAGATATGGCACAGTTGGGGGTGGGTTAAATTGATGAGTAGTCTTTAGTTCGAGGCACAAATCATGGAACAGCAGGAAAAGTTGGTAGGTAGAATGAGAGAGCTGTTCACAAGTTGCATTAAAGCGGAGGGCCGCAAGACGAAACCTGCTCGAGACACGCTGTCATCAGTCATAACACATGACATTTGCATAACAACCGTATTTTGGAAGAGACTTGACAAACAGCTCTCGGGCAGCAATCTGCAAATGTAGTTATTATATACAATAAGAGAAACTGTGATAACTTGGCTTTTCCAGGG
Organism: Malacoctenus tetranemus; assembly: GCA_032274765.1. Lineage (NCBI taxonomy): Eukaryota > Metazoa > Chordata > Actinopteri > Blenniiformes > Labrisomidae > Malacoctenus > Malacoctenus tetranemus. Next base: position 7,204,197 of record JAUESF010000052.1, read on the forward strand.
CTAACTTAAACTCTATGGTGGTCAAATGAGCACATTCATAAAGTTTATTGGATACTTGATTCATTTGATTTCTACAAAACATCATCCTGCAAAGATAGATAGCTAGATAGCTAGATAGATAGATCAAGAGAACTTTACTGATTGCAAACACTGTTATGCTCACACCAAACTGATTCACATCCATAAAAACACAGAATAAATGACACAAATGATCAGCATACAGACACTAAATCCCTATCACCCATAACCAATAAAGGAGAATACTTAAAACACAGATGTTCAATTAAATTCTCACACAAAATTGTATTTCTGAAGAGAAAACCATCTTTTTTGGGTACACGAGGAGTTGAGAGGAGAGCTCTGAATATTTTCTTCCACACAGTGAGGTTGTTTCAGGGCTGTTGCACCTTCATGTCATCCCACCACGTGCGTAAATGGTGCCGAAGTGGAATGGCGATTGATGTCAGCACACTGCTGTTGTGTCTCTGCCGTATAAGAGGCAATAAAAGGAGAAAGCGAGACAGGATGGTATTTGTATTAATGGATGAGCTGCCACAATTGGATTGCAAACGCATGCTATTCAACAACACGCCACTGATAGCGGGGGAAACTCCTTTCAGCGCTGCTGCAAGATCACTTTGTAAAACAGGCTAAAGAGTCAGAAAACAGGACCAATGTCTCATCACTTTCACTGCCGTTTTTAGCAACGCTTTCAAATTACAGCATTAGTTCCTTGGCTAGTTCCAATGTCTAAACAACTCACACTAAAAGGAACGACAATAATCTTTGTACGTGCAAAACCAACCATTCCTGACTTAAATACTTCCTTTACTCCTTTTTTACACATTAGGTGTAACTTGGAAATCGATGGGTATTTTCATAGGAAACACGACGAAATCAAAGTGTACCTTTAAGATGAGAAAACTACCAGTTTTGGTGTGTCCCCACTGGCATCCGACTTGTGTTACAGGTAAAAACCCTGCTCTGCTTTCATAACCTATAGACCGACAGCAGGAGTCCGAAGTTGAAATTCCTAATGTGTCAACCTTCAAACGCGTACATGGTCCTGAGCTCCACCGTGAAGGTTGCTCAAGCATGTGTGCAAATCTAATCTATTTGCTTGGAGAGAACACAATTAACACAAAAATGTGAAGCCTTTCGTAATCTACCAGAATGCTTTTTTGCACCTCCTGATTGCATGTCAATAAGTGCCAAAAGACTATTATCATAACAACACTAACAAGGAGTGAGCAAATTTGAAGGCAGCTGCAAAGCTAAAGCAGCTTTCTAGAGCCCGGCATGTGTATATGAAGTGTGACATGGTTTAAAAATAAACTTGTAACAATCCCATCATTTTTCTAATGACTTGTCATTTTCACCAGAGGAAGTGACACAAAGCTGGGGGGGGGGGGGGGGTTCTTTACGCCTTGGGAAGTGGGTGGCGGGGTACGATGGCAGGGGATCACAAACAGCACCAACCTGCATGGTTTCATCCATTAAAGCATGAGCTTCAATAGAGATGGCAAAGTGTGCCAAATCATTCAGTTGGAAGGGGGAAAGAAAAAAGGGCATGAAGTCTTAGAAGAGTGTCTGCTTAGTGTTCATGGAGGGTTAAAAGCCACACAAATTCCCCACCAGCAACTTTGAAAGGCACAAAGGTAGAACACAGCAGGAGGCACAGCTGACTGCTGCAAAACCTCTACTCGGGATGGACTGCAGTTTAGGGCCAAACCTCAGTGCTCAGAGACAACTTCACACACGTCTGTTTTCAAGTGAAGCCTCTGAGCCTGGTTTTTATTTAGGCAAATCCCAGACGAGCACTTAACAGCATTACAGTGAAAGCTCCTCCTTTCAAGAAATACCCGAGTTTTAAAAGCTGTACAAAAGCAACAACGGGCACATTTTTAAAAACCCGAAAGCCTCACAAACACTCGGTAATGCTCCGGTCTATAATGTTACCAGCGCAGACAAAATTGCAGCATATGTCACTGACGGATCGAACTTAAACAGGGCTCAATCAGAGAAAAACATATACAGATGTTCAATTAAAAGCAGGAGCCCACAGTCTTGGCTCATGTTTGCACTGGCCCACATTGTTTGCAGAGCAACAACCGTTGCTAGTGGCAACACCGTCCACTCCCGTTTCCAGGAGCCTGTTGCTATGCAACCGACAGAATACTTCCCAAACCAAACAATGCCATCCCCCACCTGATCCCGCTGTCTCACGCTAAGTAAAAACTTACAACAATGAATCCTATGCAACCTATTAATTTCACACACCGGGGAACTCAGAGGCAGAGTTACTCCTGTGTTGTTGTCACTTTAAATTTTTTACAGAACTACAGACTACACACACTGGTTATGAGTGGATTGCTTAGAACAGGGTAAAGTACTCTGTTTTTCTATGTCCTCGGTCACTGAGAGAGGGAGGAATGTTTAAGTCATTACAAAGACAACTGTCCATTCTTTAGCGTTTCTTTTTACACTCGTGCCACCCAAATTCAGCACTTCTAAAACTTTCCAAAGTTTTTTTGGACCGGAGCGAGAGTGAACAGCTCGAGCAGAGCGATGCGTTTGCCAACCCAGTGGACGGCAAAATAAAATAAAGCTGCACTGACACTTGTTGCTTTACGAGGGGACATTTGTTCCACTGTATTTCGGTCTCCTCCAGATATACATGTGAAAAAGCAACAGATCACAATTGAAGATTTGTTGCTTTTTCATGTAAATATATATGTATATTTAGATATCTGTCATTTATCTCTTTTTAGGAGCAACCGTGAAGCTCTTCCTTTAGTTATAGGAAACCTCTAAGATCACACAGGCACACGCGCTCACACAAAAAGCGAATTAGGATATGATAAGAGATTTCCACAACAGAGGCTGTTCTTCAAGCCTGTCTCATTAATTCATGGCTAATCCAATCAAAGCAGCTCTTGGGGTCTGCAGATGGCAGAGTTTGGGGGGGTGGAGGGTGGGGGGTGGGGGCAAGAGCACACAAAAAAGGGAGGCACTGACCACTGTCTCTGATTCGAGAGCACTCCTCCCCTCCCCAGCTCACCTCCCCACCTCTGGTCATCAGCACAACCTGTCCACTCTGTCACCATGTGCGCTGCAGGCCTGACAGCCACAGAGAGAAAGATCAAACTGTTGCCATGGAGATTGTGTGTTCGCCAATGCTTCAGACTAGCAACTTCCTCCCTCAACGCCCTACCTCTCCTAACCCTTTCCAGATTTCCACAGCCCCCCACCTTCATCCACCCTCTGCAGTCCTTATCCCTATGATTTACATCTGTAGTGTGGATTCAAAACGACAAGTCCTGAAAATGGAAACTCGAAAATCACAACAAAAAATGAAGAGGAGGGGAGGGAGACAGGGTATATGTACAACTGGGAATGTAATCAAATTACACTGGTGTATGTCTATTTGTGTGCATCCAGTCCTCACACTGATGAAATAAAGAAAGAGTACATTTCGGGTTAACTGGCCACTTGAGAAAAAAACTGTGTAATGATGCCAACGAGAGCTGAGTTTCTTATATCATATTAGCTCTGACCTCTGATAAAACATACATCTGACACAAATGCACATGCCTTCAATGTCATCTTAATAAGTCAACAAGTGAGCCCTCAGAGAAACATTATACAATGGTCTTGTAACACAAGGGAAGATTAAAATATATCTATTTGTTGTTTTTTAAATAAACTGAAACTGAACGCTTTGGTCATCCCGAGAACCCTCATAATTCTGCTTTATCTCGGCTGCTCTGGTCAAGCACAGGTGTGCTCCCAACCTGTGGAGTTGGGAGTTTTATTTCCCAGGGAACCACACTCAGCTGGAAATGACCCTCGATGCTGGCAGCATGCTGCTGCCATCTTGACCGATGAACCTCAGATAAGCGCGAGTGAAGTCTGAAGTCTCCTTCTGCGCAGAGATAGGGCACTGACAGTTTCCATACTGTACATACAGCATGTTATCACAGCCACTATTTGACACAGACAATGAGTCATCAGGATTGTTGTTGCCCAAGCGGCGAGCCTTGCCTCCTGGCTGATCACCTGCGATTAGTCTCTCAAGAATATTTTGTTGCCAAACAAGGAGGAGATAAATCAAACACAATCTGAGTAAGAGTGTAAAAATATTGAGTGACTTTCTAATCACTAGTCACATCAAATCATTACAGCGTGGGGCCAAACTGAATCTGTTGTTACAGTTGGTCACCAAGGGGAATGCTGTTTACACATTGGCATCCTTTGTAATTGACCCTCAGCAAATCTCATTATAAGTACTTCTGAAAGCAACACAGAGGACTCAACGAAACAATTTACCGGGAAATACTACTCTAATAAGGCCAAGTCTCACTCCAACAGAGAGACTAGCCTAAACTCTGGTGATTACTTTGTAGCAGGATTACAAGAACAGAACTTCTTTTAGCCAAATAAACATCTCAAAACAAACCAGTCTAAATGTTGACAAAAGGAAGAAAAAGTAAAAAGGGAATGGGGGGTCTGGTAATATCACTGCCTGAAAGGGAGGGTGTGTGTGTGTGTGTGTGTGTGTGTGTGTGTGTGTGTGTGTGTGTGTGTGTGTGTGTGTGTGTGTGT
>JAUESF010000052.1:7341064-7351826 GCA_032274765.1 Malacoctenus tetranemus
GTTTTGGTGGTCAGAATCTGTCCCAGCCATGAACCATTCCCCCATCGTTATGTACATTATTTTTAGGTTCAATCAGGCACAGCCAAAACATTTGTAGCCTCAAATTTTTGGAGCAGTTCCATTGGTCAATCAGTCTGTACAATATCAGTATGTCAGTTGCCTGAATAGTGGTAGCATGATTAATGTTCACTCTCTCCCTGTGTGTGCAATATTACTTTCTGAGTAGGAAACAGTGACACTTAAATATTCCGCATCCTCTGTACATTAGAATACACCAGAGAGAGCGTGTCCGGGTGTTTCTGTGCGATGACGACGTGTTGCAGCAGCTGAAGCCATCGCACTGCCCAATAGGCCCACAAGAGGCTGCAATCGGTGACTCAGATGGGGATTTCTGTATACACCCAATTGGCCAGCATGGTCACTGGATTATATTGGGTGTGCGAAGTTCAAATTCGGTGCTTTGTAGATGTGTCTCTTACCTTTTGAGAGACCCAAAAACAAGTGAACAAGGGAGGCATGCGCTCGTTATTTATATAAGTGTGTGTGTGTTTCTTAGGTAGCCTGTTCATTGCTATGCGTTGACGTGATGCAAAAAATGATGATGTGGTCATACTTTAAACTAGTGGACCTGGTTTGGCCGCATGTTGCACAGAAGCAACTCCATTCATCCACGCATCTTACATCAGCCACAGGACACACACAGCTTTTGCAGCTGCGCACGTACTCCGCGTCCCGGTCCTGCTGAGGCCTCCCAAACAAAACACAGCCCACTGGACACGTCCCAATACGTAAAAATTGGTGTTTTGGGTTCAGAGCCTTTCCCTCAACCGTATGAAGAACGTTTGACTAAGACTCATCTAATCCCCATTGATAACCTGCCTTGGTACTTTTACACTCACTCAGCATTATGTGTCCCATATTTTACGGGTTTTAGTGCGTCTTGGCCGGAAAACCCAGGAAAGAACAATGCAGTCAAACTAAATGGTACCTTGCCTTTCACATCCCCTTTCTAGAAAACACGTGACGCTGCCAGACTTGTTGACGCACACCCATATGTGGGCGGAGTCAGTTGTGAGGTTATAAAAACACCCACACCGTTCTTTCTCCACCACCTTCCACGCACTAACGATCAGGCGTCCCCCCTCCCCTCCTCGACCGTCCTCTGCGGCCGTTGATCGAAGCAGTGGGTCCAACAACGACTCTAACACTGGAGCTATAAAATTACCAACGGGGTAAGTGCTGAGTCTTATACGCCTGCTTTGCTTGAATGTATTTCTCCTTAACGGCTATTCAATGGCTGTTCTGTGGCTGTCTTGCTTTGTTAACGGCAGCGAGTCAACCGGTGACTTTAAGTCCTCGCGCACACTCCCAAGTGTATATGTTACTGTGGAGAGAAAGTAAACTGTAGAAACTAACGGCTTCCTTCTTTCTGGTGTGTTGTTTGGTGATATTTCTTAGCCTGAATACCGTGGAGCTTCTCGTTAGGTTTTTTTTTCTTTGCGCCACCCAGATTGCAGTATCGTCTTACTGAACTGTCCGCAGTTGACCTAAACGGTTAACTACGGCTAAACTGGGGGTGGCTCTGCAGGCGACGCCGAAGTTAGGCTCCGTTTGAGCAAGTTGAGGGAAAACGTTGCTGCTTTTTTTTGGCACCTCCGAGTGCTGTGTCAGCGAATTGTGTGCTGAAACTAAACGTTTGCCACTTTACTGTTCTCCAAACATTTCTATAAAAAAGCTAGAGACGTGTTGCTAATGTTACACGGTCAAACCTGGTCAGACAATAAACGGATAGCTGAACAAATCTGGACGGTCTGTGTCTGCACACGAATGCGAAAGATACCGATTGTTTCCCATTATTGAATATTGCCAGAAATGCATGTGGGGGCATTTTCCCCCAACAGACAGTTGGCACCATCGGTCGAGATACAGCACAAAACGTCGAATAACCCTTTGGTGTCTCTGGTATCGTTCAGGCCCATGTACGACAGAGGAACACGTATTCAGCCCTGCTCCAACCATAGTTTTGTCTGGTGCATGCTAAGCCCTCCAACTGATGCTGCATGTATTAGCATTTTGATTGATACACGGGTGGTTGTTTTTCAGGGTGAGGGGCGGGGGGGGGGGCGTCAAATATAAGGTGGTTTCTGAGTGATGGCGGTTCAAACTCAACGTCTAACACGTTTTGAAGGTGCCTCAATGTTATGCTTTAAGCCTCCTCCTCTTCAATTGACGCATTAGAAGCGGACTTCAACGTAGTGCGTTAGCCTGTTAGCAGTTGCTATTATTGCGCCGTGTTTTAATAGCTCGGGACTAAGGTTGGCTAATCTGATCTTGCCTACACGCTCATGTGAACTCACGCATTTCCTGAACACTTGCGATTCCCATGTGGCTGATTTCCGTTTTTTGTCCCTTCTGATTTTGTGCTTGCACACAGGGCTCCCGTTTAAAACGCCGCATCAACCTGACCAGCCAGCGCAGTGTGATCATTTGCGTCTGTCTCTGAAACGACTTTCTGTTTCGGAGAAGTGCAAATTGACAACCCCCCTCTAAAAATTACACCACTGCCGCCGCACAGCCGCCAAGCAAAACCACCCCCAAACCGAAGCAAAATGGTGCAGAATAAGATTTCCGAAGTCACTGGATTCCACCGCTCCTTCAAGGTGAGCTCTAATTCAAAGGATGGGAGATGCTCAGCTGCCTTTTTGGATGTATCTGTAATCAGAGCACGTCTGTCAGCATGTACAGAGCAGACTTGCGGACTTACCCTCGCTATATATAAACGCATCTGTTGCGCTCCCACATATAATCGCTGACAAACATACCATAGGACTTGCGAACACGTGGATGTGTAGCTAACAACTGCTTCATGCAAGCATGTGACAGCAAAGTGACAGAAGCAGAGCGGAATATGAGGATGAACACTTCCAAGTCGAAATGTATCTCTGTTTTCTTCATATCAATGCCCGAGATGCATATGTACAAGAGTTTTGAGATGGTTGTGGTCAATCTGAAACTCTTCCATCCATTAGGTGGTTTATGGTTGCTGGCAATATAATAGTTTACAGGAAGAAAGATGGCAGTCTTTATCAGTCATGACTTATGCTCTCTTTTTAAATAGTTCACTGATTAGATTGCTTAGCTTGACACTCCCATTTATTACTCCGCAGGGTCAAAATCCCTTTGAATCGGACGACTTCACCAAAAATGGATCCCATCTTATTGATTCCTCCTTTAATTTTGATTCCTCCCCAAGACATGGTAAGTGACTGAAGTCTGTCTACTGACATTTTTATTTTAGAGCTAATATTTGCAAAATATTTTAACTGAATTGGAAATCAGTTAGAGTAAATTACACATAATTGCAGTCGCCCTATTCTGTTTTTACTTTGTCTGCATTTCGTGCCCTTTGTTACAAGTCTAAAACAGTGTAAACACTCTTACTTTGGCAGACATGCCCTCCAGCCAGCCCATTGACATCCCTGATGCCAAGAAGAGAAACAAGAAGAAAAAGCGTTGCCGTGCAACAGACAGTTTTTCTGGACGGTTTGAGGGTAAGAGCTTTTACAGCACTGTTACATCTCTGTCAGTAAAATCTAAGGGTACACCACATCAAATTCAGGATTTCCAGTTGGGTCAGTTTTTCTTACCATGCCTTTTCTGCCACAGATGTCTATAGACTACAGGAGGAGGTACTTGGAGAGGGTGCTTATGCCAGAGTGCAAACATGCATCAACCTCATCACCAACAAAGAGTATGCTGTCAAGGTAAGACATATCGCTTGATGCAGCAATGGGATGTTTTTGCAACCAGCATTGATGTGGGCACATGCCACCTGCTTGTTGTTGCCTCTGTGGCTTGGTATCATCACAGCTGGTACATTTCTGGAAGGGTGTTGGTATTTTTCAGGACAGTTGCAAAAAGAAAATCTAATAGAGCCTGGTGTCTGAAAGCTTTCCACATGAGCATCATTGTGCTCATGTTGCTTCTGTTGCATTGAGCATTATATGGATACATTTAGGAGAGAGAACTGCTTCTGAGCTGAGAAGTGCTTGTTTTTCCAGTCCGTTTCTCTGTCGTGGGTGTCTGCATGCTCCACACTGTTGTGCTACTGCTGCACTTTTTTTTCCTTTTCGATGAGCAATGAGAGCTGCCGTGCGCAGACGCTTCCCCTCACTGTTTTCACATTTTTCAGCCTATCGGAGAGCTGGGAGGGACTTACCCACCCCTTTCCTTTACTCCCATTGCCTACAGAGGACGCTGTTGTAAGAACATTGTGTACTGCCAACTGTGCCAAAACAAAACCCACAGAGAAGAAGGAGGGGCATTAGTTGAGGGTTGTGACCTATGGTGTTTACTCTGCTTTGTTCTCACTGGGTACAGTCTTACTTTTTTTGTTTCCTTTCCAAATGGGGTGTGGACACATGTCTTGACTCCTCTGGACTTCCTTTTTTCTTTACTCATTTCCTTGTTTTTGGGAGCAAACATGATGAAATTCTAAGTTGAAGTGTAGTTTTGCTTCTGCATTTTCTTTGTTTCTTAAAATGATCTGGCCCATAGCCCACTAAAAGCCCAAGTGTTTTCTTTTTATTGACTTGATGTTTAAGTGTGGAACAACATTGAGAGGCTGCTGCCCATGCAAGTGTCCATATCATTTGAATTAATATTTCAGCGAGGAAGCAAGCAGATTCTGATATGCGACAGTGATCCGTAGACGTTGTTTACCCCTTGATGGCCAGATAGATCCCTTTGGGACACTGCACTTCTGGGGGTGGGGGCGGTGTGGCTATTGGAGGTCTTTTGAGAGTTTGAGGGGCTCAGACAGCTTCTGCCAGATGTCCTGTCTCTCCCCTCCCCCTTCAGACACAGGAGAGTGGGGGTGAGTGTTATGTGTTGGCTCCCTGTGTTGCAATTGCACAAAGCCTCACAGACCCAAGGACGAGCAGAGCGCTCTGTGCCATGTGCCAGTCTGAAGGCTCTGGGGGGGAAAAATCCTTGTAGGCAGAGCGGTGATTTCACAATCGCCGGTTGATGTTTGAACCTGTCGTGTGTTTTAACCAGGCCTTGTTTTTCCGCAATCTGCCGATCTGCTTTTGATAAAAGACCATAAATGTGGCCATTGGCAAACACAGCCTGGCTTCTTTATGTTGCTCATGCACATGTATATCAGTTTTACAGTCTCTATCTGTCTTTGTATCAAAGTGTGAGTTTCATGTTTTGATTAGGGGAACGTGAGGTGACTGGGGGCCGTTTTTGCTGCTGACTCAAACTAGAACGGGGCACGGGCTTTGGACTGCTCTCGGTCCTCTTGTCTGTGCATTAATCCTGGACACACACTGCAACTCTGGCCCCAGTGGGCTTCAATAGCAGCTGTAATCCAGGTACCAGGAAGAGAAGCATGCACAGCCTCCCAAACAAACAATAACCAACTGGGACTGGAAAATTCAGGCCTTTTACTTTGGTGTCAGCAGTCTATCTTTCTGTCTCTCTTGGCAGGGTATCGTGCAGCTGGTGGCCCCTCAGTGGTTTAGATCCAGGCAGAACAAAGTTATTTTTAGACAGCATTTTCTGTTGTTGTTGTAAACAATTTTGGATTAGCTCATGTGGTAAGGGGAGCACTTGTGGCTTTTGAGGACCACTCAAGATTTAAATATGGGTCACACATGAAGGATAAATATAGGCCCTGTGACTTTTTCTTTCATTCTTGATCTCACCCTCTTTGGTAGGCTGGGCTGTAAGTAGGTTGGATCTATCTTTGTAACTGTGTCACAGGGTGGCAAGAGGGAAAAAGCCAGTTTGAGGGCACACTGTATGTTTGCTATATAATTTGTGCTCTACCGTCTGCTTTACATCACCAGCTGCAGGTGATGTGTGGTATAGCATGAGGGGGCGACGAGAACAAAAATATTTACTCGAGCAGATGTGTTCTAACTTTTATCCAAATAGTCCATTTATTCACATTGGAAACATTGAGTAACTGCCTTGTCAGTTCAACAGTCTGTTTTTTATAGATATTTTGTTAAACTGAAATGTTGTTTTGTTTCAGATCATTGAGAAAAGACCAGGTCACAGCCGCAGCCGAGTCTTCCGAGAGGTTGAGATGCTCTACCAGTGCCAGGGCCACAGGTAATGTCTTCCTAGCAGGATAAATGTGATGCCACCTGATAGATGTACTGAGGTAGCGTTGCTCAGTTTGGGTTTTTTTCAGCTGATGGTATTTTGTCATCAAACTTTGAGCACCCTACACACCCTGAATGTAACAGGGTTAAGGCAAAATCACTGCTGGTTCACAAGGTTTTTTTTCTTTTTTGCAGCAACATCTTGGAGCTGGTGGAGTTCTTTGAAGAGGAAGACAAATTCTACCTGGTGTTTGAAAAGCTCAGAGGAGGTTTGTGAATTATAGACTTGGCTACCAAACCCTTTATTTCAAGCTGTCCTGTAGTGCAAGCACCTCGTCTCTAATCCATAAAAGTTGTTTGTGTCTGTGTGTGGGATAACCTCCATGGTGTGTATTTTCTGTCAAACGAGTGCTGAAGTAGTTTTTTTTCCCCCCACTGATAGGTTCAATCTTGGCTCACATTCACAAGAGACGACACTTCAGTGAGCAGGAAGCCAGTGTTGTCGTGCAGGACATCGCCAGCGCTCTAGATTTCCTGCATAACAAGGGTAAGACAATTTGTTCAAAAAATTAGGGCCTTTCCTGTCTTTTAATGAACACTCTCAAAATATCCCAACCTTAAGGGTACTTGTGGGTTTTCAGAAGTTCCCTCTTAAGCAACTGAAATGAAGCATGTTATTGGCAACTTGAATTCAGTCACTGAGAAACTGTTTTTCCTAACGAGTGATTTTTAATTTTTAGGAATGGCACATAGGGACCTGAAGCCAGAAAACATTCTCTGTAAGAGTGAGGACAAGGTAAATTCATTGCAAACCTCCTTATTGCTGTTTGTACAAAGGTGACTAATGTGGTCATTAACTGTGATAAGCGGTGATATGAACCTAGCTCGTGATAAACTTTAGTGACTTGTTTTTCTGTTTCAAAAATCACGAGTCGAAGAGCAGACAGTCTGAACCTGTGAATTTCTTTCAGATTTCCCCAGTCAAGATCTGTGACTTTGACTTGGGCAGTGGGATCAAGCTGAACAGTGACAGCTCGCCCATTTCCACCCCTGAGCTTCTTACTCCTGTAAGTCCAGCTGCTTAATGTTTGCCTTTTCATTGTGTCGCTCTTTCTTTGTGGATTGAGGCGCTTTCAGAGGACTGTGTAGCGATGGCAGCTGATTTAAAGTGAACAAGAGGCCATGTTTCTGTACAGTCTTGGTTATATATCCAGACTCGGTGCTTGGTTGTTGTGTTGTGGAAAATAAGTGTGGTGTCGGGCTGTAAAGCAATCTCTTTATCAAGTCCAGCTTTAACGGGGCCGATGACCTGTTGGGCAACACTGTGCTGTTCGCTGCAGGGCTGCTTGCTGATTGGCTCTCAGGGAAAATATGATGTAAATTTGAAAGTTCAGTACCGGGCAGTTTCTTTTCAAATTGTTGTCTGTCATTGCTCGTATGTCCCAAATGATACCGCTTGTTATCAAGCTGATGTATTGGCAACACTAGGAAAGATATCAGTGAGTTTACTGTTAATGTCCTGTGGCTTATCAACTGCAAATATTTAGGAGTTTGGGGGTTATAATTGCTTAACCCTCCTGCTGGCGTCACAACACAAAGCAATTCCCCTGAACTGTGCGCAGAAAGTCGGAACCCTTTTAACCTCAGAGGAATGGCAAAGTTGAACTGGTGGCAAGCTTTCCCCTTATGTCAACAAATACCCTGTCTGCTGGTTGTCTGGTGAGCCGGGGAGATGGACCAGAGCAGGTGAGGGATCGCAGTTTAGCCTGGAGGAATGTGGTGGAGTGGGTGGGGGCTTGTTTTAACATTGGTAACTTCATCTTCCTTTAGCTGAAATAATGGATGGAGAGACCAGCCCTGAAGTCTGTGAATAGCTTTGGGGCCGAGCGGTGTCACATGTTTAGTCTACCGTCAGAATGCCTTTAGGTTTTCTTGCGCTGGGAGTGTTATTCAGTTTCTCCAGCAGTGTTTACATTTGAGACCTACCTCTCAAATCATTGTCCTGCTGAACGAGGACATTCTGTATTTTCCAGGGAAGAAAAGTTGATGCCTTAGGGTGGAACACTGTGTGATATCCTTGGAATGTAATACTCCAGGCAAGATGATATGACTTCTGCAAGGCTGAGGGTCCTGTGATATGAAGAAACTGCAATGAAAACAACCTATGCACACACTCGTGCTCATTTCCGCTTTTCTCTCTCTCTGTGGTATGAGGGAGAAAAACATCCACCCTCTCTCAGCCCAGTTCCCTCTCTGTGGCCCCAACCACACTTGCGCTCATGTGCGCTTTCTTTATGTTCTTCATACAATAGCTGTGCATGAGGCTGGTTCTGGAAATTTTCGTCTTTTCCCCTGCACCTAGCAACTGGGATGTGATTGGTCAGACGAGTGGGAGGGGGAGGGTTACTGGGAGGTCCTCGCACTCCAGTGTGCTCATGCGCCCTGGCTTGTTTTCTTGCTCTGATCACAGGAACAATGCTATCTGATTTTCATCTCACTATTTGCTCCCTCGCTCTGCCAGCAACCCCCTCTTTACCCACATTCCTACAGTTGCACAATATCATTTGTGTTCTGACTCTTTAGTGTGTCTGCTTTTGCTCAATGCATTTGAACAGGCTTATAAAGTACTCTTAAAACTGTCACTTTACTGTGAGAGTACTATAAACTGGAATCAAACATGTGCTGAAGTAAGAAGAGAGCCGTCTCTTTCTAGGAAAGGCTAACTTTAGTCCATTAGCAACTCGGCACACGTGCCTCTTCCTCATGAAATAAATCTCACTGAAATGTCAGGACATGTACGCTGCAGATGGATACTGGGTACGGCTGTAACATGACGCTCCAGCTCAGACATTTAATTCAATAAACTGCTTCTGTTACATGTTCTCGTCATGGCTGCAGGTGTACGTGTATGACGACAGGACAAGACCACTTTATCTAAGCCTCTTCCAATAATCCCATAGTTTACAAACAGCAGAGGTGTGTGTGCGTGCGTGTCACCACTGGTGTCGGTATGGTCTGACTCGTCACGTGGTCTCAGGAAAGCCCCAGGTTGTGATACAAACAGCTGCAGTAAGGGCGGCTGTCTGCCAATTACAGGAAGGCTTGCACAGGCTGTGACTGTACGTTTATGAGCTGTTTGCAAGATGAACAATAAATATGAATAGAAACTTTTGGCATTGAAAACCAGAAAGCCTTCGTTACTGGAATTAGACCTTCCTCCTGTCGGCTCTTATCAGTGCCAGTCCTGGATGAGCTATCATTATCCTGGCTTGGCATTGTGTTTTGGGCTGCTTTGGAAAAATAATTGCCTTGATGCTTTGATGATGCCGTCGTCTCTTAGATTCTAGCCCCCATTGGTTTGTAAATATATTTGCCCTGTCCGTGCATTTCATGTCTGAGGCAGCTGCATTGGCCTAAATCCTCGGGGCTGGTCTGTCTAAGCAGTTGCCCCAGACATGATGATGGTGGTGGAAAAATGGGGGTTGGGGGCTTTCTCTCTCTCTCTCTCACAGAAGCAGCTTTGTCTGATAAATTCCTGTGCAGCGAATTTCATTACATAAGGGTGCAGCAGGGTGGAGGTGGAGATGGAGGCAGCTGGTATATGGCGCTGGGACACAATGGATGTCTGCTGAATGTAAACATGTGCTTCCACAAGGAAGGAAAGATGTAGGCCAGGGGGTTGGTCTTCATGTGAACACAAGCCTCAAACTTATTTTGGTTGTTGCAAAGATGGTACCTGCCAAAGGACTAATTAATGGAAGATTTATAAATAGGTTTTTTTGCATTTCAATTCACTAGTCCATGTTGTCTGAAGCAGGTTTTCTGTGTTTTATTGTTTATACTGAGAGATGTCAGTGATGCATCTTATCAAGTGAGACATCCGTGTCCTGCTGAACTCGCAACCTTCTTTATTCTCGTCTCCTAAAAGCATTAAAACACCATTTGGTGTTTGTGTTTCAATATTATGTAATCAGCCCAGTCTCTGGCTCAGCGGGACAGCCAATCCTCTTTTCCCTGCTCAGGGTTTGGCCTAATTTCTGTCCCAGCTACATAACGAGGTACTGTCCGGGTCGAGCCTATCCTTGCCCTCAGCCAGTTCTGCCTGAATGGTGAAGCAGTGACTCACCGCTGCTGTCTCCCCGCACTAACTGGCCTCATAACACGATGTTCCCTCTCGAGTCCACGACGCCCTGAGAAAATCTGAACAGCCCCCACCACCGAAGCATGTGACTGTCACATAGACCGTTTACAGCACAGAGTTGGCCCCAAAGCTTTCACACTTAAACACGAGGTATCAGCTGAAAGAGGGGAAAAAAGGCAGCAGTTAATCCCGCTGTGGGTTTTTTTTTGTTCCACCCGCCCCTGCATCTAACCAACTTTCCTCCCCATCTGTCTTTTCACAGTGTGGCTCAGCAGAGTACATGGCACCTGAGGTTGTTGAGGCCTTCAGTGAGGAGGCTACAATTTACGACAAGCGCTGTGACCTGTGGAGCCTTGGAGTCATCCTCTACATCATGCTGAGTGGCTACCCACCATTCGTCGGCCGCTGTGGCGGCGACTGTGGCTGGGAACTGGGTGAACCCTGCCACACCTGCCAGGTAAACGCAACACATTTCTAAAAGCTTCTGCTTTGAGAACATGAGACC
>JAUESF010000052.1:7378186-7392558 GCA_032274765.1 Malacoctenus tetranemus
TCTATCTATCTATCTATCTATCTATCTATCTATCTATCTATCTATCTATCTATCTATCTATCTATCTATCTATCGTTGCACTGGACATAAGCCCCCCTGCTGCCTCTTGTCTCTGTGTCCAGGTGTGGTTCAAGAACAGACGGGCAAAGTTTCGTAAAGGCCAGAGATGCTCGCCTCTCTCCAGAGACCACGACGTGGAGGAGGCAGCGCGTCACAGCACGACGGGCCCTCAAGACGTCAGGACTGCTGACAAACAGGACATTCCCTCGGCCCGCACTGGCAGATTCATCCCCCCTCCTCCTCCTCCCCCTCCCCCTCCGCCTCCGCCTCCCCCTCAAGTGGATAAAAGGAGGGAGTCAGACTCTAATACCGTGCTGTGCCCCCTCAGACTTCACTCGCCTCCTCTTCTCCCCTTCATGGCGGCTGAGCGTCACAGTCACCCGTCTCACCAGCCGTTGGTGGGCGTGCTATCAGCTGAGCTGGCCCTCCCCCCGCTGTTTTGGCCCATCATACAGCAGCAGCAGCAGCAGCAGCAGCAGCAGCAGCAGCAGCAGCAGCAGCAGCAGCAGCACGGCGCCACTTTGGGACTTCCTCCTTCATCTGTTACCAAAAACTGTGGCCTCTCCCTTCAGGCCATGTGTTCCAGCAAAGGAGTGCGTCACCCTAACTTTGGGCTGTAGCTGATGTGGACTGGCACACCTGAAGCAGCTCTGTGTGGGAGACAACCCGTCACACAGAGAGCCAACAGGACACTGTTTGTTTCTCTTCTGATGACATGAAATGCTGTTACAGGGATTACTGTGGACTGCACGGGGAGTCTTTGAAGGGACTCTATCAGTTAGTGAAGCTAGTTATCTTCCAATCAAAGGTTGGAGTTCTGAACCCCCATTTTGTTCTGTCATAGTGACTGAGGGAAGGACACTACATCACATAACACTCCCTATTCTGTGTGAGCACTTTGTATGGCAGCCGTCACTACTGCTGTGTGACTGCATGGGCGATGGGTGAAGCCTGTTGAGACTGCTGAAATGGTCTAAAAATGGAGTCCGCCTGACCTGACGATTGTTGATGTGTCTGCAGGGTGTTTGGTGCGAGATGCAGCGCGGCTGTGGTTTGGTTTTCAGGCTTCTCACACATGTAAACATGTTGCTGCCTTCAGCTTCTTGTTTGTGGCTGTTTCTACTTGTTACTCATCAAAACTGGTAAAAAAAACAACAACAATGGAGTCAGGTTCTTCACTGTAACCGAGCACTGGAAGATAACATGTGAATTAAACAACTTTGCACCTTTATTGCATTTTCTTATTGATACATTATTAAGTGGTAATGCACAAAATTTCTCTCTCTATAGATATATATATATGTATACACTTGTGTGTCTTTGTGTGTATAGATAGATAGATAGATAGATAGATAGATAGATAGATAGATAGATAGATGTGTATACTGCTGCACATCTGTAAGAAAGGTACTTTAACTCAAGGAAGTCTGACACAAAAAGACAAGAAATGAACATGAAGAGATACGAAATGTCCATGTCGAGATGAAAAAAAGCACTTGTATGTTTGCAAAAACTGTTGATTAAGGCCCACAAAACATACAAAGTGACTACCAAAACTTAGAGGTGAAAATTACCTCAAAGAGATGCAAAACAACCATAAAAATTATTTACGCTGTACAGCTTTGGTTTCAAACGTTTGGCTGCAGCGTCATAGTTTAGCAAATCAGTACTTAAACAGAAGACCCTGAGCCTTTCTGAGCAGAAACTTGAGATGGTGGAGGATAAATCTCGGAGTAGCAAACTAAACAAACCAAAGCAAAAGAGGATGCAACAAAACAGGGACAAAGACAAGCAAACAAGAGACACAATAGGACTACAAATATTCAGGAGATGTTTATACATTCACTATTCTCTCTTGCTATGACAATCTGCATGCTTTCCTCTTGATGCAACACTTTCACCTACAGTGAAGTCAGCTTATTTAACTTTGCACTTGAGGTATTTCAGATCGCTTTCTGGGGATAAGAATTGAACCTACTTTGGTTATTTGGCTTAATTATCTTAACCTTTTTAAGTCAGACTTTATTCAAATTGATAATTTACCCAAAAAAAGGAGAAAATCAGTAAAACTCCCCAGATAGTGAGGAGCAGACTGGCCTGTGGGACTGCGCACGCCTGCCGCGCTGCTGCCGCTATTCACCAAAGCAGTTGCGGCGGTGTGGCTGCGCAGCGCGGCGCAGCTGAGGGAGGCTTAAAGAGACAACAGTGAAATCATAGCAACTTGGGGACAAGAGAGCCCTGTCGAGAAAGACACCAACGGACAAACAACCATGACTCCCAGTGCGTGTCGATAGCCGACGTTTGAAGGTAACACACAGCCTTCTTCCTGACGGAAATCTGTTTGGCGGCGTGTGGGGTGTTTTTTTTTCCTCGCGGAGAAGACGGCGCATCGCGGTAGATTACCGCTCTAGCTGGCTCTTTCGTGTGCTAACTTGCTAAATGGCTAGCCTGTGTGAGCCGAGCGCTAAGAGATCCCAGGCTGCTGCCGTTCGTGTGCAGCCGCTTGTTTAGGATTAAGGAGTTGCCCGGCAGTGGTCCGGATAATGGCTGAAGTGGGGAATCGGATCTGAAAAACGACAGATACAGGTGAATCCGATTGGTACCTCATCATAGTGTTACTACACTCGACAACATTGGTAACGGCGTCGCTTGGGACGTTGTATTTCTCAGTTATTAAGCGTTTACTAACTAGCCTGGTACGTGTAGCATTGAGAATGGCAATCAATGAATATTTTATGCCCCGTCCTGCTTCGGCTTGCTCACTTTCCTCGTTTGGTACCCTGTGTATTTTCTTGTTGTGTGCTGGTAACAGTTAAGCTGCTGTTACACCGGGTTTCTTTTTTTTTATAACGAGGGCCATGGGGAACCGTGTTTTTGCTCAGTGCTAGCTCGGTTAGCACCATGTAGCCGTGAAACCTCTCACCTCTCGACCTACCGCGAAAATAACCGTCTCGATGTAAACGTGTCCGTGGCGTATTAAATTCAGTGCTCGGACTTTAGCGGCACCAAAACAAATCGGTCGCGATTAAACGAAATAAACGGCGATAACTCGGCGCTTCCCTAACCTACAGCCGGGGAGTATCTGGCCTTGTCTGCCGCCGATGCGGCTAGGCTTAGGAGAGCCACAGCAGCTCTTTAAGAAACCTTCACCGACGTCATATGTTGGTAAAAGCATTTATTTATCGTTATGTGTTACATGTAGGTGGATAATTGACATGCTAACAAGCTTAGTTAAAGACTATTTTGGGAGAAGCCGAAACTAACGCTCAACGACAGCTGTTGTGTCCACTCTCCGGTTAGCTTTTAGCTTGCACTGACGCGAGCTAAAAGCAGGTAAAGATAATTAAGACGTCGACATTTTTT
This sequence comes from Malacoctenus tetranemus, assembly GCA_032274765.1. Classification (NCBI taxonomy): domain Eukaryota; kingdom Metazoa; phylum Chordata; class Actinopteri; order Blenniiformes; family Labrisomidae; genus Malacoctenus; species Malacoctenus tetranemus. The sequence continues at coordinate 7,381,610 of JAUESF010000052.1, forward strand.
TAGTCTCAACTATATTAACAGTTTGTTTTTATTTGAATTGGTTGCTTTTTATAAAAAAACGTTTCGTATTTACACCAATATAAGTTGTTCTGCGTCGTGCAGTTGAGCTGCGTTGGCTGTAATTGTAGCATTCTGGAAGCACAGCCGCTGTCTGTGTCAACATTTCGTTTATTGAGGGACATATCCTGAATATCTGCCTTGTGTTTTGTGTTTTCAACGGTGCCTGTAATACATTAACGTTTATCCTGAAGGTTTTCATTGTGAACTGCGATCAGAGGTACTTCATGAAGTGTCTGAAGGAGCTCACACCACCCACTAAAAAGGTCTTGCTTGAAGAAATGTAGGCAATTTTAATGTCAGAAACCTTGAATGGCTTCAAAAGACTGACGTGCTTGTGCTTTTTTTTTAATGGAAGTTAAAATCTATTTTAGTCTTTCTTGGCTGGGTTGTAGAGTTTATAAGATTAAACTACGTAATCAGGATCCCACCAGCATTCAGGAATTAAGCAAAAATTAGGCAGGTGAGCTAAGGAGACGTGGGATGGCACGTTTTCCCAAACTTTTTGCCGAGGGGAGGCTTTGCAGCTCTGCCAGACAACTGGCATGAAAAACAAGGCTCAACTTCCTGAAATGGGGCAGACACCAAGGCTAAGACTGCCAGAAACCACCTGAGAGAGCAGGTTATTTGGGTCCTATGTTATTTCCAGGAACAAACCTGATCATGCCTTTGTGTTTGTATGCACAGGCGTTGTTTTTATTTTCCTATTTGGGTCACCTTGGAGAATGAAGTGCTCAAAGTACTGCACTTTGCCATTTCAGGCGCTGTTGCAATCATTTGGCGTGTAAGCTCTAATGGCTTTCACCCTCTTCACCTCTTATCTTATGACCAGGTAGGTTAGCTTCCCCTTACAAGTCCTACAAAGTATCACAATGTCTCACGCAAGACGGAAGACACAGCTGTGTAATGATTAATAGCACGTAGCGCGTTTCTTTTAACGTCATGTCCTTTTTCTTTTAGTATCCAGGCTGTCTTAAAGAATTGTAAGCATTCATAGGTTTACTGAGGATGGCTGGTATCAACTGTGTCATTGCTCGAGTCGCTCACAAGCCCCAAAGCAATTTGGGCTTTTGTACTTTTTGTAATTCTACTAAAACGTTTATCTCGCACATGACGTGTGTGGACTTAAATTTGTGAAGAACGGATCAAAAGCACAGCAACATTTCTTTGACTAGCCCTGTTTTGTTGAGCGACTCCCTTCAGTGTTCAAATTTACAATTGTTCTTCACAGGAAAAGCGCTGATACCAGACATGAAACGAACACAACTTGATAAAAGTAGAAATACTGGGAAAGCTTCCTCACTTAAATAAGAATACAAGCTCTGAAGTGTACTCGTACGTGAAAAGCAGCCGTTTGAAGGACGTCTTTAGCGGCCGTATCGTGTGTTGCAGCTCTGTCGTCACTGCCGTCTGGTTCATGTTGCTGCGAGTTCTCGCGGTCATAGACATCACATTCAGTCGTTGCATTCTCTGTGAAGTGTAGTGATTGATACACAAGTGACCTTGTCCAATTCTTTCATATTGAAGTCACTCTCAATGTTGGAAAAGGCAAGAAACTGTGGGAAGAGTCAGTGAATAAAACCAAGTTGGTCTTGAAAATGTTAGGAGAAAAAATAAAGATTTTGTGGTAAAATGTCGAGTGAAACTCAAATGCTCACTTTAGGTACTCGTACCTGAAAACTTCAGAAGAGTATTTTCAGAAAGTACTGCGTCACTTGTCTTTTAAAGGTGTTTTACTCAATTATTATTGACAAACAAGTACAACCCTGGTCTTTTGGAGCAATTCAACTCCAATTTATGCAGCATATACATTGAAACAAGCATAACAAAGTACACTGATTTTAATCCCAATGATAAGTTTCTCACATACAGTTGAAATAGTAGTATCAAAATCCTTCCAATAGTATGCCTCCCAGTGATGTAAATGCTATGAGATGAGGCATCATCTCATAGGTCATTGATCCATGTAAGTGCCTTTCCATAGGAAAAAGTAGCTCTTCATTGCTGCTGCCTGCATTACCTGCTCTCTTCAGCAGCGCCTTACATCATGGACATCAGGGAATCAGGAACAGCTACTCTGAGTGGAGATGGCTGCGTGTGGTTGTTTTTAAAAAGCTTCACGGTTACACAGCCAACAAGAATTGAAATGACGGTTGTGACTGGTTCCTCGTGTTATTTCTGTTGTTGCAGCCCGCAGAGACACCCGCCAGGGTGTATAGTTAGTCGCCTATGGTCCAGGCTGATAGATTGTGAACCTTCCACACAAAAAGAATACTGCTGCTTTCATTCTCGCATGTTTTGGGTTTGCTATTTACAAACTTTGTGAGACCTTTGCATGTTTTTAACTGCAGTAATTTCAGGTTTTCTGATGATCTGCACACCTGCAAAAACAGAAATAGACCAAGTCTAAAATTACCTCAGCAGTTTCCCCCCAACATTGAATGAGTTTTGCATGTTAAAATATTTCTTTGTGATTAGTTGTGTAGGTTTTTAAAAAAGTAGGTTTAATCATGAAAATGACATCTTTCTAGTCTGTCTAAGGTCCAGTGTGGAAAATGTTTCTATTGATTGCTTTATTGAATTGTCTTTGCACTCGTCTGCATCAAGATCCCATTTCATCTGGAGTAAGGAACAGCTGCAGTAAACATAATTTGATATTGAAGTGAAAAGTTTGCCTTTTCTAAACAACTTAGTCTTTTTAATGGTCCGGGAGGAGGAAAATAATTATGAATTTTCTTGGTTTGCCTGTAGTTTGGCCACTATTGATCGCTGTTTGTATTGTTGTGTTTGTGAGCACATTGCATTGTTTTGGAAGGAATAGCTGTCTTGTATCAATGGGAGCACATTTTACCTTGATTGCTTTAGTTTCATCCACAAGTCAAAACATGTTGGAATAGTAATGACGGAGTGTGTGACGAATGACCTGGTCGTTGTCGGAGGCGTTGCGAAAGGCTGCATCATTCACTGAAATGATTTCTGTCTGTTTTTGCTGTTGCAGATAACCCGCTGACGCCAAACCAATCTATTTCCTGCTCCTGCTCGCTGCTGTTTCTCCGACCCTGGGTTGCCTCCTGCGCTGTGGCCCTGCACCATGGAGAGTGTCCACTGTGTCACTGAAGGCTGACCAGAAGGAATGAGGCACTCTAGGAGATGTTCCCAAGTGGCCTTGTGGATGCAGTAGCTGGGCTTCAGAGTGCTTTTTTATGACTTGTATTGTATGTGCGTCTGTGGGCACAGCCTAGCACAGCCTGCCTTTTTGCTGGGCAGGAACATGCTACTCTGAGACCGCAGCCGGAGGAATACATCAGAAAGGAACCCCTGGCAAACGAGGAACCCACCAAAACAAAAGGGAAAAAGTTGTCCGGTAGACACTTGGGTCACTTCAGCGACAATTGCAGCTCATTTAAGTGTCTTCTGAGCCACTGCACATTTTAGCAGCAACACCTTTCCTCTGTCCAGTGAGATTTGTCTCCCTCCCCCTCCCTAAAGTGTTCTCCATCTTTGTTATTGGAGTTTCTATGGTTTGCATGGCTGGAGAATAACCGTGGAGAGGCCAGGGTATCACAAGCTTATGGATTTTGACAAGAGAGGGGGCAAGGGAGAGACAGAGGAAGGGAAAAAGATGTCTAAGACAGCAGGCAGCCGGACTGGACATGGGGGCAGGAGTTCAGGGACCAATTCTGGAGTTCTCATGGTTGGCCCCAACTTCCGTGTGGGCAAAAAAATTGGCTGCGGGAACTTTGGAGAGCTCCGACTGGGAAAAAATCTCTATACTAACGAATATGTGGCCATCAAATTGGTAAGTTCACTATTCCTATTGAAATTGACTTGTTGTGCATTTTGTGGGTATGTCCAATGTTGTTTGCTTTCTATATGATAAAATGCAGCGTCATTTATGTGGATTCTAAAAATGTTTTAAGAAAGTCGTTATACCCCCTCCCTCCCCCCACCTCCCGTTCATCACTTTGTCAAGTTCAAAGATGTCTTAAAATGTATTTTATTGTTTACTTTTTAACATATTTGTGACATGGGGCATTGCCATAAATAAATGAATGGGATATTTTAAGTTTTTAGGTGTCATACATTTCAGGCTCATAGGTGGGAAGAAAGCCTCGACTTGCCATTCGATTAGCAGTGTCATCGCACGAAATGGAGTTTGTTCTGCTTTCACAGTTCTGTACATAGAACATTCAAGTCATTAATGTTAAATAACCTTATAAATAGAATAAAGTATTCGTGGAAAATTTCAGTCCATACAAAAAAGGAAGGGAGAGTATTCATGGGAGACTTGGTGTTAAAATGTTCTATGTTGGTGACTGTGGTGGCATTGGGCTGTAGCACAACGTTAGCTTATTCTGTACAGCTGTAGCTGTTTACACAAATTTGGAAAGTGCATTTTCTTATCTTGTGAACATAACAACCTCTGCAGCACTCTGAAAACATTGCAGCTTGTTCCTGGGTACGTCAGGGTCTTCTTCGACAGTTGCTGGACCTGAGAGACACACAGGAAATAGAGGCTAACGGCCCCCACACACTTATTTCCCACAGTATGCCCCAACTGCAACTGAGTCAATGACCTGCATGTGTTTATAAAAGAGATGCAGAAGCTTTGAACAGCTCAGATAACATCTTGCAACATATTTAGTATGTTAACCGAAAAGAAGGTTTTTTTCACTTCGATGATATCAAACTCTGTGTACCACAATAACCTTTAAAATCTTTGTTTGATTTCCTCCTTCCTTGTTCCCAGTCGGTGGAGGTTTTTTTTTCTAGTGCACGTTATGTTTATGCTTCTGTTTAATCAGTTCTTATCAGGCCCTATGATCAATAGGATCAATATTTTCTGTCTTTTTGTTTTGTGTCAATATGAACACTTTTCTGTGAGGTTGGTTTATTAGTTCTTATACAGGCAGTAAAATAAACATGAAATGCAAACGCCCATTTGTTTTCTGGTTGCCAGCTTCCGGGCCAGTTAGGCAACAACTGCTCAATCGTTTTCTGAGAGTCAACTTTTCTCTTCACGTGTGTGTATTGCCTCTCGTAGTGCCTTGGTGAGTTGGGGGTGAGCCCCCCCCCATGTAATGGAAGACAAACTGACTAATCAAGTGTTCATTCTTAAGCGAGTGGGTGATCCGTGTCGCTGTCACCGTCACCACCACCACAGCTACACTTGGACATGTATGCTCACCCTCCAAATTTCTATCTCCCAAGAAACTCATTATCTCTAAACGGGCATTCACCGAAGACTGTGCTAACCACAAAGAGGCAGAGGTTAGCAAACAGCTGTAATTGCAGTTCCCCTCTCTTCTGAAATCTTTAATTGTGCTTGCTGCCTCTCCACCGTAGCCTGTGAACCCTCCCATCTGTTTGGGTATTTTTATCCCATTGGTGTCCAGCTATATCTGGATCTGGCATTAGGGCCATAACACCACTACATGAATCTCGTGGCCCACTGGACCCAGCATTTATCTGAATTTATAATAGCCAGAGGAGGAAGTGAGCAAAAGGTGTCATCAAGCTTGACAACGCCCGACTAATGGCAGGGCTGGATAGCAAGGACTCAGGATTACGCTGGATTTTCTTTTAAGTACTTCTTTAGAGAAATTGATGTTTTTTTGTTATTTCAACTACATTTTTGAGAACTCACTTCAATAGCTATTCGTACTCGCCAGTGTTTAAACAATTTTTCTTTATTATTACCATAAATTAATGAAAAAAACCCCACTGTTATTGCCTCAGCAGCTTGTGTGTTGTTATTACTGAGCCTGACATGCAGAGGGCTTCTCCCTCGTTGATTCCCGGGCTAACCCGGGCCTTTGCACAGTTGTCTGTCCTCATGTTTCTGTCCGTCCCTGATCTCCCAGCTCCCGGGGGGTAACCCAGTGAATGTCACTGCCTGTCGAGGAGGGCTTCTGTTTTTCCCAGGGCAAGCTGTTGCAGACCTCTTCCTTACAGACTAAAGCAAACAACAACCATGTTAACTACAACCACCTGCTGATGCAGACTTCACACGAGCGGTTCATCGTCCTTTATCTGTCAGTCACTTCAGTGATTATTGCACACTTGTAGGGTTAATTTCATGCCAGTGTTGCAAAGTATGGGAGCTGAGAAGTGCTCGTTGTTTGTGGCTTTTATGTGAATTGGAAAACTGGTGATAAACACTGATTCAGTACATGAATGATAGTGTATCCTGTGTTCAGTTGGTGCAGTGCTGCAGAAATGTATCAACTTGAACATGTTTGAAAACTAGCCAATGAGCAGTGTTTTTGTTCTGCTGATTGAGTGTCTTATATTATTGTACCAGTTTTAAACAACAGACCCTGGCATGTCTAATACATAATACATGTCAGCTGTTGGTCTCACTGAAACTTTCAAGAAGTGTGTACATTATTACTCTTGTCAGTCTGAATAAACGTTATTGATCTACCGAGAAGCCATATTTGTTTAGATAGCAACTGTAATCCGATTGGTTCCAGCTGCTTTAATCTTGCTGTGTTGCTGTACTGTAATAAATTCTAGATGTCGACCTTTGAAGGACAGCTCATATTGTCAGACTCCTTTTAGCTTTTTATCTGCTGAATGTTTAGTGTCATTGGATATGTTGGTGCTTCTGGAAAATACCTGGGACAAAGGTGAATAGCAGTGTCACCCTGCTCTGCCATGTGATAACAAGAGTGGCAGATGTATGGTTGGTCAGAGTGCTTGGTCTGCAGTCAGAGAAGCTTTACAGAACCGCTGTAAATGTTGCTGCAAAAAGCAAGGGAGACGGGGGAAACTGCTGAGCGCTGAAAGGTTGTCTTTGTTGGCAGGCCTTGTCGACACACAGTGGTTCAGTCTTTGGTTCAGCTGGGTGCTTTCTCACACTGACAAACGCCTGTGTGATGGAGGCAGGACTGTATAGCCCCTGCTGTAAGTACACTGCAGGCTTCACTCCCAAGGGGAGATCCCAGTGTCTTAAAGAAACAGCGCAAATGTGTAAATGCAGTCGCGGCTGACTGTGGTTACCAGCCACCTGTCAGGCTCGTATCAGGAGTGACACACCGAAACCACGTGCACGGTGACATAACAGTCTGCTTAGAAAGTGAGCGTTTACTCCACTTTGGTCCTGGATGCGTTTTTACGTATTGTCATTTGAACAAAGTGAAGTTTGGTAATAGGCTCCTAAGAGTGCTCTTAACTTCCATCAAGGTTTGCTGGCTCCATTGGCATTCCCATCTATCTGCAAGCACTCTGAGTTACACTATAGCTTTGGAATTGATGTAGCTCCTTTTCATTTTGTCAACCACTCTTTGACAACAGGAGGTGCTTGTGTTACTGGCTGCCGCTAAATCTGGTATCAAAAGGAGTTGAAGCCTCTTTGTGTCGTGATAACCACATTTGACTGTGACAAGTGTCTGTAATATCTCCCAAGCAGGGGAGGAGAGTAATAAGTGAATGTTATGGTGTCGGCACTTATTGCACAGCTCAGTGACTCCTTATAGATTTGTGAGCGAGGACTGATATTGGAGTTGCCATCAGGGGGGAACACAGTTAACACAGAGACCTACTGTGCATTGTAGACCAGCCAGATACAATGCTTGTTCGATGGGACAAAAACGTTTCGCTCCAAAAATTTACTATGTTTTTACCAAACAGTAATTTGTGCAGAGTACCTGTTAATGTATAAAGTTAATGTTTTTTGAATGGACCTTTTATTCATGCAGACAATCTCGTTGACACACAGGGTCTCATTCTCAGAGCTCTGTCCTTTATAGGCCTGCTCTGCTAAGGTATAAATGACACAGATGCCAGCTTTTATGATGCCATTACTTTGTTATTTTGGTATTCATGAAGATCTAGGACTGTGTTGTCTTAGGGGGTTTGAGGTTGTGACAACATAGACCGTCAGCTTTACTGGAAAAAATGTTACAAAACTGTCATGTTTTTGTTATAAAACTAACAAATTTCCCCCTGAGATTAATAACGTATTTTCTGGTCTGAAAATTCCAAATAAACCGAGGTTTATAAATACCAAATTCTCACTGAATTTAGTTGGTTCGGGTTTTAGTCAGGGACATGCATGCATCCATTCCCACTTCAAAGTGCGTGCCCACCAAACATGGAGATTACTGGCTGACTGCTGCATTGATTCATATATTTATTGGACATCGCCTCAGATGGCACCAAATTCAACAGACATTATCTGCCATTATCTGAGGGGTGTGTAAAACAAAGCTATGAATATAAATGTACAGTGACCTTCTGTAAACAAGTCAGTGGTTGTCTTTCTACCCCTTTAACTGAGACAAATACAAACGACATGTAGCAGCTGAACGTAGCTCTTTGAGACTTGTGTATTTATCTGCTCTTTCAGAGGTAATAAACAGAAAAACAAATATTTATATATGAAGCCAGCATGGTTTTTATTCACCATGCATTGTGAAGGGTAGAATGACTCTGGTACTTTCTGTATTGTGTGGCTGACTCACAGATGCAGAGGCGGCGAGTGAGTAAGGTGGTTGATGCGAGTGAAGCCTCTCACTGTGCTGGTCAGTCGTGATACTCTGGAGGAAATCTGAGGTGTTGTATTCAACTCTGCTGTCTGCCTCCTACTGAAGCATGATAAGCAGCTCTGGTTGCAGTCTAGCTCAGCAGCTTACACCAGCTCGCTATGTGGCAGTTGTCGAAGAACTGTGAAAGCACAAAAGCCCTATCAGCATGTTTGGCTGGAAATAAAGTGACATTTTGACGATTTAAGTTCTTCCCCACCCTGCTTGGTCTCTCCGGAGTGCATGCTGGGCAGACTGAATGAATAAATCCTTGAATGTCAACAGCATGTAAAAGCCTACCTTCAGTCAACTAGCTAATCCTCTAATGAATCAGTAGCCGGCAGCAGCACAGTACATTCACACAGACGCACATTGTTGCTCTGAGGAGATTTAGTCATCATCATAAAAACTTGCACGGGGAGTGTCTTGTTGGTGAATTCAGAGTGGCTTTGAAATGAGTGATGGTGTTTTATTTTGAAAATCCCGGAGTGCAAATTGTGAGTGCACAAAATATCTGTCTGAATATGGTGGAGGGTGTGTGCCTGCAGAGCACCCAGCGCTATGTAATTGTACCTTCGTTGCACTGGTCATATTTTCCATTGAAGTGTTTTGCAAAGGGTTATTCTGACGCTGCATTGTGCAATCACTTTTGTGCCACATTTAATGCTTGTAGGGTATTGCAATAGTCACCTTGTTTTTCTTCCTTTTGTACTCTGTGTGATTATGGTGACTGTCTTGAATTCACACTCAGTCTAAACTTTGTTTATAGCATTGTAATTGAAGTGGTAAAGTAGAGCCAGAATACCTAAACCAGAATCAGATGATGGTAATTTGAAAAGAGCCGAAGCCAAATTGACCTCAGGACTATTTCGAGTTTGCTCTGCAAGAGAAAATGGCAAGTCTGAGGGTTTAAATGAAACCCATTTCATACACTGCAGGAAATTCACAAATGTTGTGTATCTGGAACGCCACAGGATAACTGTGGAAGATTAGGAGCAGAACATTGATTTAAAACCAAACTACCAAATCATTTCAACAACAAAATGATCAAACTTTTCTGTTTTTTAATAGAACACTAAGAACATGGCTACACCTCATCCAGCTGTCCAGAGCCATTTTTGCTAATTTTGCTGAAAGGAAGTCAACATAAAGCAGGACACACTTGACATTTTCTGGAAGTTATGTGATTCAAGGCTTTCGTCAGTCCAACTGAATCTTGTGCAACTCTCAAGCATATTGAGCACTCTGAAGAAACAACGCGTTTCATTGACTATCAACGAAGTCTGTGACCAGGAGAGCTGTAAGGATACGTGGAGTCTGCGGGACCCCCAGATCGTTGTCTTTAAACCAACTTGACCAGTTGGGCTTGTTCAGTCTTGGACAGTTGGCCCTGCCCATGTCCATCATTAAGCAAAACAGCTATGTTTTAGATGGTTTCTGAGTCTTCTAGTGCTTGTAATGCTCGAAGATAAACATGTTTGTAAACTGCAATCCCCACCATTGTGTTTTGGTCGTGTTTTTTTTCTTCTTCAGTTCTTATTGATGTATGGAGGGGGAATTGTGATTGAGCTGGAATCCCTCCACGACTGTGTTGTGTCTTTAGTCCCGTTTATTTCAGGACCAGTAAAACGATGTTTATGAGGTGGCGGCTCAGTTGAACAAATCAGCAAATACACAGTGAGACGCATTGTAAAAATGCCATGGCTCACTGCTCTGCTCAGTGACGAGGTACACTGGCTTCTTGGGTTCATCAGAGTGGAACTTCCCATGACTGTGTGGATGTCTGGCAGAGTTTCCAGCTCTGTTTGCCTTCCTGTGACTGCAGCAGCTGAGTTCAGCATGTTTTTAAAGATTCACAGGTGTTTATTTTAACCTGGTTATTTTGCCCTCTCATGGTAACACAGAAACAAATGGGGGTGGTTGTAATTAAATGACAGAAGCTTTTCAACCATCTTGAGTTGGTATCTCCTTCCAATAGAGAAGTTAACATTAGGTTTTGCTGTGAAGAAGCTGGTAATTTTCTACAGTTGAGTCAAAATATACACCTGTCAAACCTTTACCCAAACCCTGACGATACAAACCATTGTAGTCTCAGTGCTGTGAAAGTGTGAATGATAACTTGATATGTTATTGTTCCTGGGGCCATCCCTCACAAAAGCTGAGCTACACATCCTACATAACCACGCCCCGGTACAGACGTTTCCCGACAGCTGAATGAGTTTGGTCTCAGTTTTTCAGTCTGAGAACCAAAATATTTTCTTTTCTCCTTCACCTCTCAAAGGCAAATACATCTGCCCCGACGCCCCAACAAAATTCTCTTGGATGTAAAATTTCACGAGTGATCCTGGTGACACTCACGGTGCC
>JAUESF010000052.1:7484029-7500377 GCA_032274765.1 Malacoctenus tetranemus
GCTGTTTTGCTGTCCACATACTCCAAAAGACTCATATAAAATATATTTCTACCACGAAGCAAGGTTTTGATCTTGGAAGTGAAGCAGAGTGTCAGTGAAATACCGTTAAAAAAAAAAAGGAGTATAGTTCAAAAAGTTTAAAATTCAACTTTTTGTGCTTGCTTGGGTGAGCGTTTCAGCTAATTACGCACAAATCCCTCACGCTCACAGCTCCGATCCACCGGCACCGCTGTCTCAGCAGAGGACAAAGAAAAACAAAGGAGACTGACAAACAAACAGTGAGTGAAAAAAAAAAAGAGAAGATATAAAAGAGAGGAAGCTTTCTTTCCATATAGCAGCTGAGCTGAGGCGACAGTGGCGTTTAATCAGTTGGTTTTCGCGGCGCCGTCAGCGCGAGCAGCCTCGGCGGTGCAGCCCTCTGATCAGTGCTGGGAGAGGAGCTCCCCACCGAGCTGCTGCCGCCCCTGAACCACAGGTCAGTCCTTGGTGAGTAGGTTTCATTCTGCTGTCGCCTTCATAGTGCCATCTCCTTCTCTCATTAAGATACACTGTGTGTCTGTGCGCGCGCGTAGGTGCATGCATTCACGGGGCTGGTGTTTGTCTCAGCCTGCCTGTGTGTGTGCGTGGATGTGTGTGTGTATGTGTGTGTGTGTGTGTGGAGTAACTGCACCCCAGGACTCGCCTAAAGGGGATGTGGATTCCCGGCCTCCGCTGAGATACGGCAACACAACTAGGATTTCTACCAGTGGGGGGGTTGGGGGGGAGGGAGGGGAGGAGGGGGGGAGGGAGGGGAGGGGTTCTGCTTGTGTGGGTGTTTGTGTGTGCGCGTGTACATGCGAATGTGTGTTGGGGAGATGCAAAGACGCATCAAGTGACTTGGTGCCTCGGGGTCAGACACACACACATGCAGAGGAGGCGCTGGTGCTGCGGCGGGGTAAACAAGAGCAGGCTGTTAGATCTTATCAGCCTCATCACACGCTTTATTATGCTGATTTGGGAGTATACTGTAAACTAATCAGGAATCCAGGAGTCACGGGGGGGCACTCGGCTTAAAGGTTAGGCGTATAGAGAGAGGAGAACTTGCTCTGCATCTAAACTCAGAACTTTTTTATCTTCTTATTCACCCTCTTTCCCCACCCCACCCCTCCCTCACAAAGCTCCACTGCAACAATACAGAGAGAGAGAGAGAGAGAGAAAGAGAGAGAGAGAGAGAGAGAGAGAGAGAGGGAGAGGGTAGCTGAAAGGTTGTAACCTTTCACCCAGGTTTGAAAGGTCCGCTCCACGTCTGCCCGGGCCGGTTTCAGAGGTGCGAGGTGATTGACTGGCACCGCGGAGCCCTGCGTGGACCTCGGGATTTTGAATTGAAGTCAGGCCTCGGCCTGTCTGTGGCTATATGCTAATACTGGCCTTTAAACAAATTCACCAAACACACTTCCAGCCTCATGTTTGTTCACTTGCATAAATGCATATGATTTTTATTCCGCGCCGAACATCTCCTCTGACTTACACAACAACACGGCGGCGCAATGTTATAAAGTTCACAACGTCTATTAATTTTGAGGCATCTGAATAACATCCCGGTGTTTATTAGACCTGGTTTCACACGTGATAAATAATAAATAGGAAAAGGCCCCTCTGGCTCTGTGGACCTGCTAAACATTCCTGCTCATGGCTTTTTCTTCCTTTCTGTTTTTTGATAAAACGTCACTCAATTCAACCTTTTCAGGGGAACGTTATCAGGAACGTACACACCTTTAATTTGGTCCATTCGTGTTTGGCAAGCGCGGCTAACAACCACACGCAGAGAAAAACACATTCACACCACGTGGCGCACGAGCATGTTGGAAAACAGGAAGTAAAAAAAAGAAGAAGAGACGGAGACTGACTGGTGGGAAAAGGATGCTGAGCTATTCTCTTCCTGCTCAGGGTGAAGCAGTGGAGACGAGAGCAGTGATTAAAGGATTCGGGTGAATGCAGGGACGGACCAGCCGGTGGCGGGGCTGCTGCCACCATCAACCAGCGTGTGCACTCAGAAGTCAGCTGCTAAACCGATTCGCATTTTCTCATCACAACAAAAAACGAAGGAAGCGTAAACGGGGTTAAAACTTCAACGTGGCTGCGTGAAGCCGTCGCTCCCAAATTCATCCCAAAAAACGGGAAGTTTCCTGAAATCTGAGATCCAAACAAAAGACGTGACGAGGATGACGGAGTGACAAGCACATGATGCAGAAAGCTGCATGATCTTGTTCAACAGACACCATGAAAGTGCAGAAACTCACATTCCGGTTTCATGTGAGCGAGTCGTTACAAGTCATCCGTCGCCGTCACGTTTTTCAAGAAGGTACAAAAACTGAGTCCAGCACTGTCACGTAAACCCTAAAAACTGGGTCCAGTCCAGTGAAGTGCAGAGTGGGACCACCTGCTCAGAGCCAGTTTGCACCGTCATTGCTGCAGAGACAAAGTGAGGTCCCCCCCCCCGCCCCCCCAAAGCTCCGCCCCCGACTAAGGTTAGAGAGAGTGATGCGTTTTATGATTCAGCAGTAGGAGCCACAGGTCAGTCGAGGGACCAGGATCCCACGTGTGGTGTTTGATTGGATGTTATGAGACTGAACTGAAGCGTGGTGATTGTTTCCTGATAATTCTGTTGTTTGATGCTCAGACCAGCGCGGAGCAGGAGGGTCCCGGCAAGTGTCACTCAGTTGTGGGGGGGGGCAACGTCAACAGTGAGCCGGCAAAATCCTTCCACAATCAGTGCTGCGCTTCATACAAACTTTACATTGAATGATGTCGGTCGCATGAGGCTGCTAAAATCCTGACAAGCTGGTGGATGTGATGCCCCTGAACACAACGCTGTCCTTTCACTTCATCACCATTCAGAACTCCAAAGCACTCCAGCCCCCCCCTCCCCCTGAGCGTCCCCTCCAAATGAACATTGTTGGTGGGATTTAATCAGCCAGAGAGAAAAGAAGAGAGAGGGAGTGTGTGTCAACACGTACAGCCCGCCTTCACGCCGCGGTGATGCGCTCACGTGGCCAGATGGAGGGAGCCCCCCGATTTAATCTGCACCTGCGAGCGCCGGCGCCTCTTCATATAATAAGCTGTCGTGCGTGTGTTGGTGCGGCCTGTCATCAGAAAGACCGTGTTGGTGTTCAACCCCGAGCAGATCCTCCGCAGCCCTCCGCTGACACCGGGAGGCTCCGGCGGGGGCTGTCTGTCGTTTACGACTCGTAAACAAGGTGCATGTTGAGAGTCGGAGGGTCCTGCTGCTTTGGTGTCTCCGCGTCTGCTGTCAGACGAACCGGCAACGGTGTCGAGCAGCCGGGAGGAGACGGGACAGGAGGGGAGGCGATGGAGGGAGAAAGAGAGAGGGAGCTATTTGATAAGAGAAAAAAAGAGGGAGAACTGAAGGAGTACAGCACGGGGGGGTGGGGGGGGCAGGGGGGGGCTCAGGCTTGGACAAAGTGTGTGGAGGGGGCATGAAAGACAGGACAGAAGGGAGGAGACAGGTTTAGAGCTGAAGACGGGCTGTGGCTCATGTTTTCTTTTTAAATCATTAAAATATTGAGCAATATTTAGAGTGAGGACTTCCTGGATGACTGAGGAGTGTCCTGCAGACATGTGGGACAAACTGAGTCTTAGGTGAGAACAAAGGACAAGAAGACTTAAAATTAAATATTTACTTAGATTTTAATATCTTCATAAAAGCACTATATTTTTGTGAGACAAGTGTTGAGGTCTGAAAATCTGAAATTATATCTTGTTTCTTACAAATTAAATGTTTTTTCAGTAAAAAATAGAGTCCAGATAACCCCCCCACTCCTACCCCACACCCCTGCTGGATTTGTGCCTATGGCAAGAGAGGAAAGGAAAAAAGAAGCAGATAACAGACAAAAAACAGAGTGAATCTGACAAGACAAAGTGGACGTGATACCAGAGAACAACGCTCAAAGGAACGAGACGGGACGGAGGACAAATCTGTCCGGGGAACCAACCGGAGACGGAGGAACACCGAGGACATGGCAGATACAGGACGCCTTCACCCAACGCAGGAACTCTGTCAACTGCTTTTACAATAAATTCTGATTCAGAAGCAGCTTTTTTAGGTGAAATGTGCTCACACACCAACAATTCGGTTCAACAGTAAAACACACGGAGCTCTGGAAAACTCGTCTATAAACTGCGATGATTTCCAGTGTCTACGTGGTTCCCATAACGACCGACGCAGACTGGTCAGAGAGCGCTGAGGTGTGGACGGAACGCAGAACCTGATTCAATCACTTGCAGACGGGAGAGCTTCAGGACCCGATCGGTAGCAGGAAGGAAAGAGTTGAAGTGAAAAAAGAACAAAGATATGAAAGGAGGATGATGTGGTCAGACTGAAGAGAAGCAGGTGGCATGAAAGGCAGGAGAGAACTGGAGAGACAGGAGAGAACCAAACTGGACACCAGCAAGAAGGAAAACACTGACAACCCGAGGAGGACGAGACAGGATGAAGACGAGACTGATGATGATGGACAAACACCAGGCAGGACAAGGTCAGAAAAGACGAAATAAATAACGAGGGGGAGGGCGGGAGACGCAGGGAGGGGAGGGGGGACGCAGGGAGGGGGGGGGGACAAAACACAGCCAAAGAGGACAAGAGAGAGACGACAACACAACAGGAGGAAGACGACAAGCGGACGACACAACTGTCCGGTGAATAATGAGAGCAGCCGTGAAGTGGTGAGCGCAACACGAGGCGGCGCGAGAGACAGGCCGAGACGCCGACCGGCCGGCCGGCCGGCCGGCCACATGATGACCTGCCAGCTGACAGCACAACCTGACTGTACAGCCCCTCTCTGTGGTCTGTGGTGGGGGCGGGGGGAACAGAAGAAGGGCCTTTTGTTTTTGAGTTTGTGCACAAAAATGGCTCCCCAACACACACACACAAACACACACACACACACACACGGTGCTCACCTGGAGGTGGTGGGTGGGAGTGGGAGGATGGGGTCTGTGTTTAGCTGTGGGCCCTGCAGACAGGGCGATCAAAGGCTCCTCAGTCTTTGTCTGCTAACGTTGAATAGACAATGGTAAAGAGGGCTCGCTTTGATTTCAGCTCACTTTTATTGATCACACAGGAGCAGGGATTGAAATATGAGAGACAACCCTGAACTGGATTCTTCTTCAGCTATTGATTATATCCAGAACACACGGCATTTCACCATCATCCAACGTTTTATTTTATCCCCCTTTTTTATGGTGCTTTTTTCTTTTTTGAACCATGAAAAAGTGCGTCTGGCTCCTTCCCTCCGTCTTTCAGGTGCAGCTCGTGTTACACTGACTACCCTCATTGTACCAGACAATACCTTGTCTTAAGTCTCTCTCTCCCTCTCTCTCTCTTTTCCCCCCCTTCTCTTTCTTAAAGTTGACACCCAGAAGTTATCAGGGATGTGCTGACAGAACAACCCCCCCCACCACCACCACCACCACCACCACCACCACCACCCCCAGCCCGCTGCCTGAGCGGTCTTTCATCCATCCTCCGTCTCCTGCTTCAGCAACCTTTAAACCTGAGTTTTAGGAGGACGGTTTGTTTCCATAACTTCACAGGTGGTACAGTCAGTAGCAGGAGGAAGAGGAGGAGGAGGAGGAGGAGGAGGGGGGGGGCACAGGAAAGGGCCGTGGGAACGTGGACCCACAGACTGACCAGGTACAACAACCTCTTAACCCCCCACCCCCCCCATCCCCACCCTCCCACCGCGTCCTCACCTGTGCGGATCCAAGCGGCGCTCCTCTCCGGCGTGTGTGCGTGCGTGCGTGTGTGCGTGTGTGTGTCTCATCTCAGCCCACGGCGGGCGCATTTTGAAATCAGCGTGCGCGGCCTCCGTCTGAAGGCGGCGTTGGGTTTATTGTCCCGGGCTTTGCTGTTACGAGGTGAGACGCAGCGCTGGCTGTGAGCTCACGACGTGCCGCGAGTGTGTGATGGTTTGAGTTTAACTTTACTGGTAATGAAAAAAGAGAAAGAAAAGAAGAAGAAGAAGAAAAAAAATCAGTTCCAGTGCCTCAGTTAATTACAGGGCAACTGCCGGATTACATAACGTTTGCATGAGCCTCAACAATTAAAGTCTGGTGGATTGCATTGAATTTAAAGGGGAGGGAGGGGGGGAGGAGGGGGGAGGGGGGTTATTTTCCCAAAGCAAAAATGTGCGTCTGAATCAGACGTCTCCTCGTCTCAGGCAGGTCGTGAACATCTCCCATAATACCTGTTTTTCCTGCAGCTGATGGCAGACGTTTGGCTGCGTCTGTGTGCAGCCGACAGAGTCCCTTCATCTTTAAAAGTGACTCTTTAGGGCCTGTTTAAGTCGAGCTGACAGATGTGGTTATTTGGGGACAGCTCATTGGCAAGTTTATGGCCAGAGTGCTTATTTTACGGGGGGGCCGAGCACATGTGAGTGCGCGTGTGTGCGTGTGTGTGTGTGTGTGTGTGTGCGTGTGTGTGTGTGTGACAGTGAGGGAAATCCTTCTGGAAGTCTGGCGTACGGCTGAAACACAGGCCGACTGAGGGGGACAGAAAACGCCCTGCTGGGGGAGGTTGTTGCTCCGAGACAATAAACTCTGGCTCAAGAGGTGCTTGTTTAAAAAAAAAAACACAACATCATGTTGTTTATGATTTGAACGGGTCGTTTTTCTAGAGATGCTGCATGATTGTATTTGCTGGAAGCGTATTTATTTGTCACTGGAAAAACATACTGTTAAACAGTTTAATGATAGCAAATGGTTTGAATGCCCTCATTAACAGTGTAGGTACGTCTTGTTATGATGTATCATATAATTTGTTAATACAGCAGCACTAAAGTCATTATTTTGAAGCATGTGTAGTGTTCCTTGCTGTGGAGTTTACGCGTCTCAGTGCAACAAGCACTCTGATACGCTGAAAATGGAACCGTATCATCTGTCACAGGACTTGTTGTTTATCTGCTTCAAGTGTTTCAAACTCTAATGTTTATTATTTATTGTCGTCAGACGGCAGAAAAACAATATTTTGCCTCATTAATAGACAAGTGTGATAAATCCAAATCCAAATATCAGAGTATGGGCGCTTACAGCTGCTGTACAGTGGTGTTAACGACTCCTCATCAACAAACAAGCAAAGAATGAACGTGACAAAGCACACACGCACGCACGCACACACACACACGCACGCACGCACGCACGCACGCACGCACGCACGCACGCACGCACACACACACACACACACACACACACACACACACACACACACACACAGAGTTGTGTTTCACTGGCTTTCAGCATTTCTTTCACCTGAAGTATCAGAGATTTTACGATGACCCACCAAAACTTGGTTTAACTCGGACTTCAGGCTAAATTCAAACTTGATTTTTATCCCCAGAGGGACGAAAAGTCCTCACAATGTGACTCCAATAACACGCACACGCACACGCACACACACACAATGCTGCTGGCCTCACTTTGCAACATATAAGTGTGCCCTGTGTGTGTGTGTGTGCATGTGTGCTCTTCGAGGAAGGCTGTGTAGCCCCCCCCCCCCCCCGGCCACCTGTAAAGTGTGTCTCTGAAGGATCGGGTTCCTTTTGAACATGTTTAAGACGACATTTGTTCCCAGTGGTTTACAGTTTGTGAACGCGCCCCCTCCGGAAGGCCGCGCCGCTGCTTCCCCGCGTTAAGTTTTGCGTGGCGGCGTTTTTACAAACCTCCCGTCGGCCTGGTTGGCCAGCCGGCCGGGCCGGGCCGGGCCGGGCCGGGCCGGGCCGGGGGAGAAGCGCTGCGTGCCTTTTAAAAGCCCCTGACGGCTTTACGCCAGCCACTCGGCTTGTTTTATTTCGCCTGAGCTCACCGCGGGCTGCTTGTACTTTACCGTGGCCCCCCCTCCGAGCCGGCCCGGTGGCTGCAGATTGAGGACATGCAGAGCAGGAGTCACTCGTTACACCAGCGCTGCTGCGCGCGCACGTGCTTTATTATGTGTGGCGTTTACCGCGCGTGTGTGTGTGTTTGTGCGTCTGCCTTCACGCGTGTTGGCGTGTCAGGGACAGTGCTGATGAGTGACGCCGGTTGCGGTCTGCTGGGTGCAGCCTCCTCCTGATGAATGACTGCAGGGACCATCCTTCTTTACCTGCGGCTCCCGGCGCGCTCCCCGGAGACGCGCCGCTGACAAATCCTCTAACCTGAAAAACCGAGCGGGCCGACGAGACGAGCGTTTCATTCTAAATATGAGTTTAACCTGTTTAAAGTTACTGAAGTTCAAACAAAAGCAGCTTTTTCAAATGATGAACAGGACCGCGCTGCTGTTCCCCGCTCGTGTTTGGAGACCGTCCCTGGTGGTTCTCCTCTCCCAGCAAACTAATATGTTTGAAGCTCGGGCTGCCATTGCCAAGCATGCGCCACGAGCTATTTCAAATGTGCAAAAAAATATTGATATTCCAGGCTTCTAAAAACAAAACAAACAAACGGGGGAAAATGGAGAGAGGGGGGTAAAAAAAAAAAAAAAGAGAGAAAATCTCAGTCCATGTCCCCTGGAACGGCCCCGCTTTTCTCTTCTTTTTTTTCCAGCCTCCAAACACTCCGATCTCACCTGGGACAAACGATGATGAGCTGAGAGATTATTCTATTTCTTCCTCCTGCTTCCTCTGAATGTACACAGAAACTCCTGGTATACAACGTAGCTTCAAGTCATGAAGGCTTCCAGCTCACACGCTCCAGCTGCACGACTTCCTCCTCCGTTTTAAAGAAGAACACTCGTGGTTAGCTGAGACGTTATGAGACGACTCAAACTTTCTGCATCATCTTTTCCATCTGTTTCTGATAATTTAATGTATAAACACCTTGATTAAGTCTTATGAGGCTTTGTGGGGTCTTGTTTAGATCAGATATTTGAGCTCATTCTTATGAACACAAAGTAAAGTAACAGCACTCATATTTCATGCTGGTTTTAATAGATATGTACATATCTTACATTTCGAGGTAACACTTAAACAACGATAAAGACGAGCTTTGTGAGCCACAAATTTGAAGCTCCAGCTTCACCAGGTCTGAGCTGCAGGAGCTGCTGGTGCCAGTGTGGAAGTGGTTCCTGTGGAGGATCAGTGCAGTGAAGACTTTCCACCAGCAGATGGACTTATGGATGCACGGATGTGTGCGGCAAACAAAAGAGGAAAGGAGCTGTGGAGACTTTCCCCAAATGTTTTGGTCTTTTTTTAAAATATCATGTCTCCTAAAAATCGGATGCCAATTTCAAACCATATATAAATATCGCTCCAGTTTGAAGCAAAGACAGTCTGTAAAGGGGGGAGGGGGGGGGCATCGATGCTGGGCAACACCAAACAACCTGAGTATTAATTCCAGATATTTACTTTTGTTTGTTTTCACTGTGTGCGCGGCTCCATGGGAGCAATTTTTGCTGTGATGAAACTGAACAGCACTCTCTGTGGAGTTCATTACTGTGCCCCCCCCATCGCTCCCCGGCCAAGCGGGAGTTAGAGGACCCAGTGGGACGGGTTAGTTTGGAGGGAGGAGCGGAGGGGAGGGGGGGGGTGTATGCGTGTGTGTGGTGGTTGTGTTAGGGTGGAGGTGGTGGTGGTGGGGGGGGGGGGCACCCATGGGACACAAGGAAGAAGAAGGTCATAAACACTCAGTTAATGACCTCAAACACACAAATGAGGCGGCAGAAATTAGGAAGACGGCGCAAACGAAGACGCAGCAGCAGCAGCAGAGTTTCCTCTGTTCAGACGTCGAGGTGAGAAAAACATCCCGGTTGTTTACGGGAGATTCTGAGTGATTTCATTAAAACTACATTAACAAACACGTCCCACATCCTCCGGCCTGTCGCAGCTGATCTACTTTCCTTACCTGCTTCATCCAAGTCGGTGTTTTCTGGGAGCCGGAGCTGAGTCCAGCTGACGTCGGGCCAAAGACCTTGACCAGGCCGGCGTCTCAGAGCGAACACAGAGAAAAAACACACAATCGCAAATATTCAGGAAAATCACAGGCGGGACTTCAGAGTGGAGAACGAAATCACAGTGCAAGAAGAAAAAGGTTCAAACAGAAGGAGAACATGCAAACTCACCACAACCAGGAGTGCGAAGTCGAGCCAGGAGGGAGGGGGGGGGCATGTTGGGTGTTTAGTCTTACTAAGACCTCTTCGTCCCTGGCACAAAGCTTTCAGCCTGACTCAGCTCGCCTGGAATCGCAGCCAAACATTTCCAAAAAACCACGACTGCTGATACCAGACGTAGCTCTGGCAGAGGGGAGGTCAGGCCATGAGGGGGCATTCACACCAGGACGACCCCGGGGATTCCATTGCCTTGGGTGGGGCCTTACGTTCTTTCCACGCCCTTCTACTGTCGGACCACCGAAGAGCTAACGTCACTCAAGCGTCGAGTGTTTTCTTGTGGACCAGAGTTGACCTGGTTTATCTTCTCCTGAGTTCTGTGGGTGAATCGGTTTCTATGGGGAAATTAACTTTGACCCTTTTACAGTCTGAGCATTTAACATGTTGCATTTTTCCTGTTAAAAAATGCATTTGCTTTAATATTTTGTTGATAAAACAACACTGAGGATAATCACTGACTCTCAAATGAAGGAAAACTTCCCACATTTCAAACGCTGATGACATAATGACAGAGCAGCATCATCTTGCAGCATCATCTTGTGAGGCAGGACTCCAACACACAGGCTGGGTCGACCGTCTACACTTCACAGACTGTCAGAAAGTGTCATGGCGACGTGTCCGCGGCTGCAGGTCAGAGGGAACCAGGAAAACCTCGAGCACTCACGCCGACGTCCAAAAGAAATTCGAAAGCTTTATTACGTTGAGTTTGCATACAAGGTGTTTGTGATGTGGCTATGTCACGACATGAAATGTTCACTAAACAAACTAAACTAAACAAGACAATAAATATCTTTGCCAAGATTTCACTATTTGGACAAAAAAAACACCTGAACTCAACAGCAACTTCGGAGGCATGCAGGAGAGTGAGCGAGAAGGCTGCGACACAAAGCGCTGCGATACAGAGCACGAGGACAAACACATCGATACGGATTCACTGGATTCATTAAAGTGACTTTGCATTGCGTCTATCAAACATCCCTTTATTGAGGACTGAGAGAAATACATCTGCAGTTCTGTACGTAAACAGAAACGAGTACAACAACCGCACAGAAGGCACGGCGGTGCTCTGAAAGGCCGTCGCACGCTTGGGCCTTTATAATTGCATTATGTGCTTTTAACAAAATATTCTTAAGAGACTTTCTTTATTTTTGGTACTCTGCTGTTCAACACTACTAATTTGGGGAATTCTGTATAGCATCAAAGGTAAAATGTTCTTTTTTTAAAAAGTGCTTTGAAGCAATAGCTCGGCTGTAAATACAACAAAATACTGAATCGTTCTGATGCCACACAGATCGCTCTCGTTCAGAAGACTGATCGGACGGAGGTTGGAGGTGTTGGAAAACGAACACAATCACTGAAGTCAAAAGCAAAAAGCTGCAGTGGGGATGAAAAGCAATATGAAGGAACAAAATGTAGGACAACAACAACAACAACAACAATGGTAGAAACTGCCTTTGCAAGTCTCAAGACGAAAAAAAAACAACAAAAAAAACTATCAAAATATTCTGTTAACCGAAACAAAATAACTTACACTTTCTTGCACATATAAGCTTTGATTTTGTATATAACACATGTTAAAATCATTAAATGGTAAAAAACAAAAAAACAAAACAGAGAACATTGCAAATATCGGGCGTATAATTCTACAAGGGTTATCTGATAATGTTGAAAAGAGAACCGTGGCCGGTTTGCTGTGATTGTCAGCTCATGTTGAAACATTTTCACTCACAAGTGTTAAAGTTTGACTTCCGCTTTGAGCCGAGGACGTAAGGCAGCGAATCTACAGCTACTTGCTACTTTATTTACCGATTAATAACGTAAAAACAAACAAACGAGCCCAAGAGGCTGCCATGTCACGCTGGTGCGACGAGCTGAGTGTTCACAGCCGTTCCAGGAGTCATCGGACGCAGCGCCGAGCGTTTGCGGCGCGTCTTTGCTCCTGTGAGGCGAGCATGAATCGAAGTGTGTGCAGCTCCTCCTGCAGCGCTTTAATCTGCGTCAGCCTTCGTTACGCTCTGCACTGTGACGGCCACTCGGCCTCTGGTGAAGGAAAAAAGAACCCGACGCGTCACGTGACGCTCCCTTTCTGCTCCCGATATCTGTGGAACGGCTGCGAACACTTTGGGTAACCCAACTTCCCGCCTTCTGACCGGAAAAGGTCCGTGAGGAGAAGCAGCTCGGCGCGACAAAGGAGGCCTCTCGATAATCTCTCTCCGCGATGAGCAATTAAGCAAAGCGACATGGTAACAAGTCTGTGATCAGAGCAGCTGCCCTCTATCATGAGCTCAGAAGAACTTATTCACTTTTGTAACATTGTGCTAATTTTAAAAACTGTATGTTTTCTAACTACGTGTTTCCTGGGAGAGGGGGAATCATAGCATTTAATTTAGTGTCTAATTACGCAGGGCGCCGCTCAAGAGAGCATTCAAAAGACCCTGAAAACAGGCGTTATCAGCCATCGCTCACCTGCGACGCCTTCGATGTGACATCTTTGTCGTTACGTAAACCCTGGAAGTCACCGCAAGTCATTTTGTGACTCGCTGCTGTAAATCTGTTCACTGTAAAACATACATCCTGACATCCCTCCTTCCAAACGGGAGAAAGTTCACTGAAACCCTCGAAAAAAAACATTCAGGGAGCGCTTTGTTTTTTTTTTTTCATTCTTCTCTTTGTACAGTAAAACAAAATTAGTCCCACTGGTGTTTTAATTTCCTCTTTTCAGTACAAGTATTTGATTCTACTTTCTATAAAAGGCACTCTGACATGTTTTAACAACCTGCTCCCGATGGGCGGCCTTCCTCCTCTCCTCTCGACTGAGGGTGCGAGGGAGGCACTCGGTGGTGTGCAGCTACACAACAACGTAATCCCACATCAGCTGTGACTTCAAAAGACACAGACGCTGCAACGTTTGCCGAAGCAACGAACAAAACTGGACTTCCACTGCTTTGGCAGTGGCGCGTCAGCATCGACTGGACTGTGGTGGTGGTAAACCGTGGACTCGTGTGAATTCTCTGACAGTTCGGTGGCCCGATTGGAAAAAAAACCTCACACTATGCGACAGCAGCGGCCCGCTCGCTCAAAGTTACACCGAGGGGGGGCGGGGGGATTTCTTTCACGTCCGTAAACAGCAAAATTAAAACTGCCTCTTGCTAGTGCCTCCATTTCTGCTCCACTGTGAAAAAGAAACAGTTTGACTTTACCAACAATGACACATATTCAAAAGAGTTGTGGAGACATCTGCTCGTGTTCTCCCACTGGGACGCCTCTGGTCTCCCCCTCTGAACGATCCTTCCTTTTCTATTACATTCATTAGACAGCATCACCCCTCCAGGTTTCCAGAACAGGGTAGAAAAATTGCAACACAACAGCACTTCATCCATTAGGTTCGCTCTGTTTTTTGTTTTTCCTGCAACTGTAAAAATGTATTTACAACAACTTTATAAACTTAAGGTCGGACGCTCGTTCTCGTGCCTCCATCGGTCCATCGATACACACCTGCTGTTATTTTGATGGTCCTCGCGTCGAATAAACGTTAAACTGAGTTACAAGCTTTTCCTAAATTTAATGTATTTTTCTAATTTGCTAATAACCAGGTTGATAAGAGAGAGTGGCTTTGCAAGCAGCAGGGAGCTACAATACCCTGATGTTCAGGGTGACAGTCACCCAAGCGTTCACAAAGTTGGATGTGCACTGACAAAGAAGATATAGTTCCTAGAGTCCGTATTTGAGGGGAGGAGAGGTTTTGGGTGTTAGTCATGTTTTGCGACTGCGCCGGCACTTGGAACATGGTAATCTGTTACACGTACTACTCGTCACAAGCAGCTAAACTCTGGAGGAAGTTTTTATATTGAAAGCTGAGAGTTGTGATACAAGTCCAGCATGAGAAGCGAGACGGGATGTGGGGAGGAGTTCTGCAAGGCATAGTGCGGGGGCCTCGGGGCTTAGCTGCCCTGTGTTAGGCTCTGCATGTGTTTGGCGTTGTCGTACACGTAGGTGATGTCCGGCCTCTTCTCCGGGTCGGGGTTGATGCACATATCTACCAAGTTCCTCAGCTGGGGAGAGAGGTGGGAGGGGGAGGAGGGGGGGGGGGGTTGGAGGGAGGGAGGGAGGCAAAGAGAGGTATGGAGTCAGTCACATGGTGTGGTGGATTTCAAAAGAGCAGCTTTGGAAACGCGAAGACCCCAGCAGGTAATGACCTACAGATGACCTCTTCTTATAGTCTGAGCTAACAAAGCAACAGGTCACCAAACCGAGACGAAGATGCACGGCTGGGTTAGTGCACTAATCACTTACTGGTCTACTGCACACACTTTTACCCGAGCCCACACATGCGTACACATGCACACCCACCCACAAGCACACACACACGCTTACACGCACATGCGCATCCCCCCCTACACACACACACATAGACACACAGACACACACACTGCTGCCACTCCACTGCCATCCGGAGACAGCACTTACACTTGAAGCCGAGCGGATCGGCTGATTGGAGCAGATAGATAGACAGGCTCGCAGGCGGAACAGCCATCGCCATCATTAAAAAAAAAAGAAGATAATAAAAGATGGAGAGGAAAGTCTGGGGGAAAAAAAACCCTATCTACACGAGGTCGCTATGGTAACCATCTACTGACTTCCTGGCCGATGTTGCGTGGCACGGGCTTGGGCGAGTTCTCATCAGGCATGGCGCGCTGACGCGCGCGTGCGCGTGCACGCGTGTTAGAGAGGAAGGGAGAGAAAGATGCAAATTCAGACAGTCTGAGAATTAGTCGCACAGAATGGAGATCGGGTGGGGGGTGGGGGGTGGGGGGTGTAGAGATGTAGATATGTAAAATATTCATGCACTTCTTTGCATGGCGAGTGGGGTGGGGGAGTGTCAGGTGGAGGGATGGGGGGGTGGGGGGGGTGGGAGCTAGTGAAGGGAGGCGTGGGGGGGGGAGCAGAGACGGAGATGGTTAAATGACACAACAAAGATGAGCAGCTGACAGTTTGCTGCCGATCCTTCAGGAGCATTGTTTACATCCAGACAGGCGCTGCAGGCACCCCCCTCATCTCCATCTCTCCATCGCCCTGTCTCTCGCTCTATCATTCCCTCTCTCTTTCGCTTTGTCTTCCTTTCTCCTGGATGGGGGTGACATGTGGGGCAACGCACAAGCTCAGCGTGCGGTGTGCGTGTACGAGCGTGTGTGTGTGTGCGTGCGCGTGTATGTGTGTGTGTGTGTAAAAACAGCTCTTGTAACAAATATACACTTGCACAATTTTCTCTTGCGAAAGTGGAAAAAACACAAACGCAGCCACGACACAGGCTTGAAACGCCTCACAATTAGCCTTTAGCAGCCTAATGAACTAAATAGCAGGGTATGATAAAAGCCTCTCTCCACAGGGTTCACTGTTTGCCTCATGAGACTTGAAGCAGGATAACCGCTGAAAATTAGCCACTGTGGACTCACGAGTGTTTATACACTGACAGTAGAGAGGAAGACATGGAGATAGATGACACCATAAATTAAGTCCTTAATTGCTTTCAGGTTTTAGAGCCCCAAATATTATTTCGGATCATTTCTCATCTCTTAAAAATGAGCCGTGGAGCAACATTGATCAAGGTTGGAGGGGGGAAAAAAACCTTGACATGGTTTTTTAATTGAAAAAATGAGGCAAAAACATTTTTACTGCGTGCCACAAAAACATCTTAACGAAGGTTGAGGAAAGCTTTGTGACAACTATCTACACCAGTCAGACGCTGATACTGGTAAAGGCTCAACGACGACGGTCATCGGTTCTCCGTCTGGGCTGTGAGCTCATCTCTGAGGTTTGGAGCGTCTCAAAACAGGAACAAGCACATTTCAGTGAAAAAAGACAGGAAAAAATGGCTCCAGACAGAGCCGAGGCTCACAAAAACAAAGCCTCGCAGATTCATACACATGTCACCGGTAATCAGCTATAAGCCGGCCGTTAACCGCAGCATGACTGCATTACATTTTTTTGTGCACGAATAAGTCTTCACAGAATTAGAGCGGATGATTTAACGTTTAGTTAGGGAAACACGACACTCCAGGCCATTTACTCTCAGCGAACTCTCCGGCACAACCAGATGCTTTTGATATGTGCGTTTAATTTTCAAACGGCTGAAATCATGGCTGGTCTTTTGATCACAGAGTAATATCATACGATGCCACGGCTTGGACAGATGGGTAGATTTCACTTACATGCATATAT
>JAUESF010000052.1:7531929-7542199 GCA_032274765.1 Malacoctenus tetranemus
CCCCCCCCCCCCCCCCCAGAGAGGACAAGAGGGCATTGCTTTCATTCGCTGCGTGGTAGCTTGACAAATGTTAGCATGAGCCTCTAAAGCGCTGTGACAACCGCCTGCTGAGAGCACAGTCTTGCTAATGTGTCCTGGCATGCCAGCCTCGTAATCACACATTTACATATGCAATGACCTACATTTGCATGTCAGATCGCACACTGTCCGGCATGATTAACAGTGGGCACCTCCCCATGTGGAGTCGCCCTGGGTGGCAGCAGAGGCCATGCGAGGGCGGAAGAGAGGGCTGGAGGGAGGGCGGCTTTTCTGGCAGCCAAGGGGCCGGGCTGCCAGGCAGGATTATGTCAGCCAGCGGCCCCGACATTAGACACTTCATTAGAGCTAATCTGTTTAGCAGTGGGCAGTGTATGTAAACTTCACAGGCCATTTGCGGCACCTCTTCGCCCCCTGGCCTGGCCTTCAAAGGGCAGCCAGGCCGCAGCTGACTGACGGGCCGTCTCATCTGCCGCACATGGGTATCACACAATCAGAGCCTCCTAGCTGAAAGACAAGGCCCGAGTGCACGCGCGCACACACACAAATACAACCACATATATACACATGCTCACACACGCAGAATGACCCTAACAGAGGAATGACCATGAATAAGGCAGAGGTCAGAGACTGGACACAACTGGGAGGAGAGTATAACACAGACTGCTATTTGAAGGGATTTACCTTGAGTGTTCGTGTGATGGTTAAAAATGATGGTTGAGCTCCGAAGATATTTGGGGGTCTGGTCTATCACAAGAACAAGCTTGCAGATAATCTGTGTATTTGATAGTCAGCTATGACACAGGCACTACAACTGCACAACCATTGTTAAAAATAATTAGTAAATTTACTTCAGTTCATCGAATTACCTTCTCATCCACAAAAAGAAAATGATTCAGTCGCTCGAAACAAGAATTACTTTGTTTTCCTAAGTTTTGCTTTTTTTATGAAACAGCCTCTCTTATTGTTTCACTCGACTCGACTTCTGTTCTTTACCATGTGGTGTGTCTTTTCACTCACATCATTCCAGTTTGTGATGGGGACAAGCTGCAGGGAATGAAGATTAAGTGGCAGTTGTGCAAGGCATTATGGGTAAGGTCTGTGAGGGACAGCGTGTCTTGGGTATAAAGGTGACACACAAGCGCCATGGGCAAGTCACTAGCAGGGGGGATTGAGAGAGAGAGAGAGAGAGAGAGAGAGAGAGAGAGAGAGAGAGAGAGGAGTCGAACGAGAGACAGAGAGAGGGAGCAGACAGACAGCTCGTCGGAAGAAGTGTGATACGAGCTGCCCAATAATGACACCATTGCCAAACACAACTGACAAGACACATGGAGAGTGGAAGAAGGAATGTGGAAGATAGTGAAAGTGAGATAGGGTGGGGGTATGGGGGGGAGGAGAGGGGGCCGTGGTGGTGCGGGACAAGCAGCAGAGAGGAGAGGGTGTGATGTGACAGCCCAGCAGTGCCAGTGGCTGCCACAGAAAGGCCAGCGGCAGCAGAGAGGTGCTGTCGAGACCGAAAGGTATGCAGAGACAGAGAGAAAGACACTCCGGGCACATCTACGCAAAGGAAGGCTGTGTTTGAAAGCTCCTCTCTGCTTTCCTGCAAACTATCCACCCCGAACCAACTGAGTAAAAGGCATGGCCGTTTCCATGCTGGTACGGCCTCTGCAGGGGTTCCCAATAATTACTGACACAGGGGCGTCCTGCTATAGTCAAATTTGCTGCACTATAGCTTCACAAGGCTTTTTAACCACCTCATAATCACATGGACTCTGTATTTTGCCTGGAACGATTCTTACTCCACATTAGCCCAAATGTGCTCCGGATTGATTAATTCAGTCTTTTAATACCTCTCTGACAGACTGAGTTCATGCACACTCTAGAATCCACCCATAAAACTCTCATCTAATCTTTTGGGATGGACTGTGCACTCAGACAGTAGTTATTATAGTAGCTGTGTACATTGGTGTCAGAAGAACTGGGCACTTAACAGAGACATTACAGCAGGTATACTCCACAATACAGGTGATGCTATCACGCTATAAGGAGCTGCTACCCATGCTGAAGGCACTATTAGTCTTAATGATATAGTCTTCAGACCAACGACAACACAGTGCAGAATTCCTGGGACAAAAACAATCACATGCACCAAAACAAATTATTGAATAAAAGAGTTCTGCAGCATTTTATCACCAGACTGATGATTTTTTCACAGAATGGATGCAACCAGTGGCCAGGATTAAAGGACGTCACTAATGGCCTGGTTCAATAATTGACTGTGGACAGAACCACAACAGCAAACCTCAAACTTCACTGGAGACTTGCAGCTTTCACACACGCAAGTCGTGGGTATGAAATCTGATGAATTAGCGTGGATGTCGTATGAGAGGGATGTGGAGAGACAGAAACAGAGACAGCTACTGGCAGGCGAGGGGTAGCTCCCACCCTCTCCAGTCACCAACCCCCTTGAGCAGGCACCATGCAATATTCATCTTCAGCCAGTCAGCCAGTGAGCCAGGCAGGCAGGCAGTCAAACCGGCAGGATTCACCCCAAAGGTGCTTCTCATTCTCGCTCCTCTCGGTCGGCTCCACAACCACACCGCCTTGTCTCGGCGCTCGCAGACAGATCTGTGTCTGTCAAACTCTGCAGTGACGATCAAAATCTGATCTGAGGGGGCCTCCTCACTAACCCTCCCACTCACTCAAGAGCAAATGCGCCATTAAAAATGCACATCTTACCAGCTCATCTCGTTTAACTAATGCATATGCATCATACCTCCGGGACCAGGAGAAATTATAGTGCAAGCAATACAGAATATCCTTCATCGCATATACAATTCAGATTTCTTCAGGAGGAGGCTGGTGTTTTTTTTCCCTTGCTGCCGAGCAGACTGAACCTTAGGAAAGTGTGAAGCAGATACAGGACTTGTTGAAAGACACCCCATCTGGATGCTGGTTAGACAGTCATCTACATAATCTTACCCACTCTTTCTCTCTCCCATTAAATGTGAAATTCGTTCAAACATGCTCTGTGAGAGTGGAAGAAATATGATGCAACGCAGAAAGTTCACAATGCTACCAATAACCAAAGCGAGAAGAAGTGAGCCCGGAATTAACGCTGATGTAAACTGCTAGAAATAGACTGAAAAAGCAGAGAGAGAGAGAAGTCATTAAGGCTAAACAATAACACATAATCAAGTATAGAGAGATCAGTAGAAGAACTACAGCCTGTGTGTGTATGCATGGGGGAGCGTTGCCTAAGTCAAATTAATTATTAGAGCTTTTATCCGACTTTCTTCTGTGTGCAACCCAATTATCCTTAATTTTGCAATTACAAATCTTAGAATAAATTAACCCCCTTGGCAATTCCAGAGTTAATGTTGCCGTGCCCTTGCATACGCACAAAAAAAAACAACAGCCAGTACGGGCCTATTTTTAGAGTTGTTTCTTTCTGGATGAAAATCCACATTTACTCTGGGGCATATGGATGATCCTCTTTGTTTAAAGTCTATTCAATACTTATGGAGGCAAAAACATCCTTCTGTAAAGAAATCAATGCCCCTGATGTTGGAGGGCGGTATTAAAATCCAACAATGACCAGATCTGCGCGGAGCAAACTTGAGTTGTATCGAACCAAAATAGGCATAGAGGGAGGCGAGGCTCTGCCAGCCTCCTGAGCTCTGATCAATAGTAACAACTCAACATTCATCCACCGCTGTCTATCTCACACACAGACTACACTGGTCTCAGGCATGATTGGACTGAAGGACACATCCTGACTGATGCAGGGAATGTGAAAAAGGGGGGAACACTGTGTCTCCAATGGGTAGATGACCGTCTCAGTTGTCCTGAATTATTTACAATCCCCCCTTTGTCAATTCATCTAATCACTTCAGACAGGTGTGGGCCACGAACCATCAATCACAATCAAAAAGCTTTTCTTTTTTTTCAAAATGAAGCTAAACAGCCATTAAACTTTAAAAAGAAACACAACAAAAACGATTGAGATTTTTGGAAATTATTGCTTTAAAAATCAACTGTGCAAGCAGAATAGGAATCGATCAACTGGAACTGATGACACGACTGGTATGAAAGCATTTTTTGCGTCTGTGTGCTTGTCCTTGTTTTTGTATAGTGGTGGAAGCCTGAAAGCACAACAGTGCATCGAGATTCACTGTGAGGTCAAAAATTGAAAACCACATTCAGGAAAAACCATAAATATTTAGGTATAGAGATGTTACATTGTCCTCTGTGGTTAATATAAGGTTAAGGTTATGGTGAGGCCAGTAGCAGGAGTTATGGCTGAATTTGGAATAAGTGTGAAGGAAATCATGTATATCAATGTTATATCCCTAGAAAATAGGGAAACGCACATGTGTGTGCGTGTGCGTGTGCAGGGGTCCAGGGGTGCATGCATGCGTGCGTGCGTGTGTGTGTGTACCTGGGGTTGGAACACTGGTACGGCTGCTTGCTGTCCTTGTGGCTGCGTGTCCATATCCATGGTGTTAGGAGCTCGATCCTGTACACCTCTGGGAATCAAAGGCATAAAATAAAACAAAAACGTTAATGCTGACCATCAATAAAATAACAAAAAACTTTCCCTGAAAGGCTGAAAAACATCATATAGATGAGGACAAACGTTCTCTGTTGTTGAGCACCAAGCAAATGGATGATGGTTGCTGGCCACAGTGTCCAGTTTCAGCAGAACTGGAACCTGCGTCATGCCTGAGGATTTGACACTCTTTGTCCGGGTCCATCTCAAGTTGCAGCCTGGCTGAGCTACAGAAGGCAGCAGAACCCGTCTGAACAAAGCAGAAATAATGCTCTGATACGCTTCTCATATATTTCTTTGGAACTCCTCCAAGAAGTCCTTCATGGGACTGATCGGAAAATACCGATTTAAGCAATTCTACTTCGACTATGAGTAAGTGCAAGGTCAAACGGAGGTGAGCCAGACGAGCATGGGTGAGGAGCAAGGTGTTGCTCAATTACAAGTTCTGACATGCGGCCTCGTCACAAATAATTGCGCAAACTTTACAACCAGCAGTTACATTTAAAACATGAAGTGCCGCAACTTCAATGTTACCTAAATAAATAATTCACGGCTTTGAAAAAAGCAAGATGGGAAAAAAAAATACATCTATACATGCAATTAGATCTGAGTCTACACTCTGTGGAGAAACCTGGATAAGACAGATGTGGTCAGATCATTTCAAGCGAACACAGTAATGGACCTAATATGATTACAATGCGTGACAATTAACAGTGGCTTATCCATAAATTACACACAACTCAATTCGTGCATAACATCAACCATGTGGTATCCACAAGTAAACGCATACGTGACGTGAGATGCATGAGTGTGTTTAACCAACACCATTAAGTTTAGGAATGATGTACACATGTTTGCTGTGGCTTTTAAAGAAGCGCACGTGCACGTGTGTGTTTGTGTGTTCATCATGAATGCATGGTCGCTTGTGGGCAAAACAGGAAATAGTTAATGCCAGAAAGTATTTACAAGCGTACAGTATCAACAGACAGAGACAGAACAAAAGTCTAAACTTTGTTCATTCCGTAGTTCCTGGAAAGAGGGAAAAAAAACTGCACTCCAGCGCTCCTGTGTGAGGCTGTTCAAATAATCCCGGCTTTATTGTTTGGAATCATGATTCTGCCGAAGTCTTTTCAGAGTTTTATTTACATAAATACTGTACATGCATGTTAGCACAAATGGACATGCACATAAAAAGTTCCACACAAAGGAAAAAGGACACAACACACTTCACAGCGGGACATTTGCATGTTTTTCCACTATAGTGAAGGCAGGCAGTCTGGAGATCTGTCAGTCTGTCATTTGCGTATTAGTAACCGTCTCTCGTCTGTGTTACCGAAAACCTCCCCGGGCCAATTAAAAATCCCCTGGTATAATGGAGACGAGGATGGCACTGGAGACTCTGTTGATGGTATCAACCTTTTTCCACTGCATGTTATTATGTTTAACTATACTGCGGGTGAAATGTTTGATTATTAGATCAATAAATCAATATATGGAAGTATGTTTCTGTGAGCTGGGGGTTTGTGTGCAGGCACATAGGGTATTTTGCCGCTTCTGTGGTTGATTATTTTAGATTAGTTCAGCTTTTCTTTCAGTGCCGTTCGTTGGTTTTCTTGTGAGCTTTGAAAATCATGAAAGCGTTCGCACAACACCATTTCTCCGGGGACTGCATCGACTGCATTAACAATATCATTTCCTGAAATTTACATTAAACACTCCTTTCAAACAAGTGTAAATCAGTTCCAATGTAAAAATAAAGGTTTACAAATAATAAGAATTTACAAAGAAGCCATTGCTCGAGGCAAAAAAAGTCAGACTACAGAAGTATTTGGTGCTTTCCAGCAAATTTTGGTGTTTTATTTTTCCCTGAATGGAACTACCGAAATGATGTCTTCTCTTGCTGCTTTTGTAAACACCTGATTCTGGTTAGAAGTCCTAAATGCACCGCTGACACCACACTCATGTTCACTGTGAAATAAAGCTCATATAATATGAGGCTATGTTTCCACTCCACTGTGAATACTATCACAAACATAAAATGATACATATGAAATGATTGCGTAGAATCCTGAGACCATGTTCTTTTTTTGCTACATAAAAATTATGATTCATTTTTCCCATCAGTCTGCGCTGAAATGATTATAATTCCTTATCAACATATAAAAAAGCAGCATCTAACAAAAGGGCTTCAGTGTTTCATATTTGTGCTTTTGTTCTAAAATTTTCTTTGCATCACATCTGGATATTCTGCAAGCATATTGGACATGCACTTTATTAGCAGGTAAAAGCTGAGCCCATTAGCCTGAGTGAATGGCTGACAAGGTGTGTCTCGTGGCATTTGGGTTTGGATGTCATGGGGGGCTCACAAGTCATCCCCCAGCTGGCCTACGTTCCCCCTTGTCGCGATCCTTTGCTTTTCAGCCCGTGTTTTGTCAGACGGAGGCTGACACCCTCGCTCCTCTCCTTAACGCTCTTGTGTGTCTGTCTGAGTGTCAAAATAACCAGGGGGCATCTGAGGTTCTTGACACGGCTTCGCCTCCTACATCCCACGTTAACGAGATCAATTAAGACTGCCATATTTGATTAACACACATTCAAGGGAACAACGCAATTAACAAAGCCAACTCAAGGTCAAAGTGTTGGGGCCCCATTCACACATGGTTCGAGTGGTGAGGAGCAGATTAAGAGGAGAAGCTCAGGACTGATTAGAACTTTCCAGCGCCACCGTTTCTCCACCTGCTTTTGTGATGCAAAAGAACTTCCTCTTCCTGTAAAAAAAAAGGAAGTGTTCACTTACAAAGCAGATGGTGGCCACAAACAGCGGTGGAAACTCAATGTACCGGTCTGCCTGCACTTCTGTCATGTGTGTGAGAAATGGTGGCTGGCTGGCAACAGCTAAAAGCTAAACCCCGTAACTATTCATAGATACATGTCAGAGCCCAGTTTGGACTTTTACTGAGACAGCTTCATGTATGCAACAGGACAGATCCAGTTTACTGTGCAGGCAAGAAACAATGTGTGCTTCACACAGATGCAGACAGAGTTTATGTTTTTGGTATGTAACTTAAATTGACTCATTTCATTTTTTTTCTAGAAAGTTGCTTTGGGTCTTTTCCAGTTCGCCCTCGTGTATTCTGTTATTCTACAGCTGCAGAAGAATCACACTGCGGGTCCCTAGAAATTACACATCGGCTCTACTTCAGCCAGGCTGTCAGATGTGAATATATAATTTCCTGCTTACAAAACCTCAATTAATCACTCTGATAAACTGCTGGTGGGCTTCTCTTGAGGGAAGAAATAGAAAAAAAACATCCACCCGCATCAGGACCACCAACCACTCAACACAAACAGAAACTGTTAGCTGACTGTGATCCACCTAATCCGAGGCTCCAGTCACAGTCGTCTCAGCCACACACAAATAATCATGCAATAGAGAAGGGAACAGCCGAACACAGTGAGGTAGAAGAAGATAATTTTACACTGTCTGGTAGAGAGCATGTTTTGTGATTTTTTGGTTGTTGTTTTTTTTGTGCCCAATGTGTAATAATTTCAACATTCTCTGTATATTTTTTTGGGTTACTGCAACATGGAGACAACATGCAGGACCTTTGTCTGTCCAAAGCAATCAGTCAGCAGTGACCCTTTTTTGAATTTTGAAACAAGAAATCCTCAACTGTTTCCTTCAGTCTTGGTGGTCTATTTGAACGACAGGACGGCTGCTGATCACAACAGCATGACAAGCTGCTTGTTTATCGCCTTCCCGAGTAGATGACAAACCTATAAGAGTTACACTCACTGTAAACAAATGTCAAAATTGTGTTTTGACTATTTTTTCTTGTCTTACTATCGTTAACATCTTACTATCAGTGTACAACAAAGTCTTCATCACCCTTCAATTTGAGATTGAAAGCGTTTCCTGGACTTCATAAACTGATTAAGAACCATCAAACTGTCAAGCATCTGCTGGAAAACTCAGCATGCTGTTGAGAGTGAACATTAGTTTGCTAAAGCTTTAACTGCTTTGTAATGAGGACATGAAAGAGACAAACTTCTACTGAGAGCTGAGATGGTCTACAAGCTGTACAAACAGTAAAAAGTACGTATGATGAAAAGTACATACAAGTTGGCTTTCGCATGGCTGTGGACAACAAGTTGCCCTTCGCCGATATGAAAGAACACATCTACATTCAGTTGGGGGGGTTGTGTGAGGGAAATGAGCATGGCACAGCAGGGACGGTGCAGGACAGAGTGGGACAGATGCGAAACTGGGAAAAAGATGCCACAGGAGGGAAAAAAGAAGCTTGTTAGCCCTGATATGTTCGCGGCCCTGAGAGAGCCGGTGTGGAGCTGTGCACCACAGAAGTTGGCACTGGCTTTAGCTCCTCTTTAATCCCCATTTCCTCCCTTCTGCATAATTCATTTAAAACAGGAGCACAGAAAAAAAAAACAAAGCGAGGGAGATGATTATAAAAAAGGTGGATCAAGGCAAACTGTGAGGGAGGGGGGCAGGGGGTGAACGGGGAAATGAAGGGGAAGGGTCCAGGAGTTGAGCAATCCCTAAGAGGAGAGTGCTACATCAGCTCTCAATCCGAGGACAATAAATATGAACACAGACTGATGAGCTTGGGTTTCAGGAGGAGAGGAAACAGTGGAGGGCAAGAAACGGGGTGAAGCGGAGAGAGGAAAAATATAATGTGACACTATCCGGCCTGGGTGTACGATGTGAGAGAATCAAAGGCACCTTTGAGGAGCCAGAAGACGACAGTGAAAGTGCTAGAAGAGTGGTGACCATGATTACAAGAAATGGAGAAACCTTTGAGTCTGCGCTCATGAAAGCCCACCCCAGGCCTCTTCTCAAACCCCTGCTTGACTAACACGGATGATACAGAAGGAGAAAGAGCGGAAGGGAGAGGAAGAGAGCCACTAATGATGGAGGGGTCCGGATACTACAGAAGCAGCGCACTTTCCAATTCATTTTAATCACTATTCAAAATCATTAGCCCAAATGTGCGAGCACTCTTGCTCATTGGACCGTGAGCTGAAGAGAGAGACCGGGAAGGGTAGAGGACCAATTACACCTCAGCATGTGAGCCGGTCTTTGAGGTCTTCGAATGAGATGGTCTAAGACTTGACAGAATAGAAAATGAGAAGACATTTTATTGTCTCTTTATCGAAAGGAAAAAAAGATGACACAACATGGCAATAAAGAAGAACCTTTTGAAAAAGGCTTTGAGAGGCAAGCCAAACACACTCCACAGTCCAACTCTTCAGACTTTTCAGTTTCCTCAAATCTGACCACAGAATCATTAAGTTAATCATGAACCAACTCAGCATGGGGACATTACAGTCAGGCAGATGACCCAAACAACAACAGTGGCATCAAACAGGACACGCTTATCAAGAACAGGCAGAACATTATCTGTGTGTGCTGACGGTGGACGGAACAAAATGAGGGATCTGATCAAACTCAGAGTGGCTTTTCATGCTCTGCTGACGATTTGTGAGCATTTCCAAGTCGGGCTCTCAAAGACAAGTTTATGAGCCGTTGTTAAAAAGAAGGGAAAACAAACTACAAAAAATGACCTTGATGTTTCTGCTGTGCACTCGTATCTGTGTGTGTGTGTGTGTGTGTGTGTGTGTGTGTGTGTGTGTGTGTGTGTGTGTGTGTGTGTGTGTGTGTGT
>JAUESF010000052.1:7609624-7621272 GCA_032274765.1 Malacoctenus tetranemus
ATTGCCTTTCCCTACAAAGGGTCACAGAGGGTGGAGCCAGTCCCGGGTTGCCGCGTGTTGGTGTAGTGCTTGGTGCTGTCACCTCACAGCAGCAAGGTCCTGCGAGAATCTATGAGAACATCGTAGCAGAAAATTAAGGCCAAAATCGATGATGACGGTTACAGTTTACAGTTCCAGTTCCATCACAGTTGTTTTGTTTGTTGTTTGATTGTTGTTTTTTTTGTTAATTAATCAAACATGTCAGCATTTCTTTATCTGAAACAGAAGCCCTGTTATCAAGAACCCTGTCAGAACAAACAAACTTCCATGCTGATAACAGTTGAGCACAAACTCCTTCTGCAAATTCAAATTGTTTGATTAAAAATTCCTTCACATAAAAGAATTGTATGACTCCATTAATGACTTCATAACCTCCCTGATTCCCTTGGCTTTGTCTCAGTCAGTTGGATTTTTTTTCCACTCCAAGCCGCCTTTGGATTTTACATCCGTAAATCGGTGCAAGCTGAATAACTAATGGACAGCAGTGAAAGGTGTGCGTGACAGATGTATAAGACAGCGTGCTCTATCCATATAGCGCGTTGCCTTCCTGAATGTGACATCAGCTGTTTACACCAGCTTTCATAAAAGTACTCGCAGCATTGTACGCAGCTTGAGTCTTGCCATACGCGCTGGATGTCAAAGACAAATATCAGCAACTGCAATCAGCACATCACGCTAATTTTGCCATCCGCTTATCAGCCAATGAGACTGTAGCCTGATGCGTTGCAGCCCTGTAAGTAAGTTATTGAAAACCAACCGAGCCAGCAAAGCGAAAAAAAATCACCTTTATCTACAGCCGCTGTTTAAAAACAAGGCTAAATATTTCAATGGGGGAATTCTGCTCCTCCTCAGCACTGTATAGTCTTGTCTTGACGCATAGTTGCTTAAATGACTGAGTTAATAATTCACAACACTGTTATAGCTGTTGGTTTTGATGAAAGCAGATGGTTGGGCCATATGGAGAGAAATGTGTGAAGATATATCAGCTTTTTAGCCAAGCAGCCAGCAGCTCCAGACAGAATCGTCACCATTAACCTGTGAGGCTGCAGTCAACTCCTTCCTGCATCGCCTGCATTTGCAAATACACCCCCCCCCAAATAAACCCCCCCAGAAAACTAGGTCATATTGTGGATCTCAGGTTATACTTCAGATTTTAGGGCACATCGTAACATGAGCACTCGTTTTATTATTTTGCAGCAGCTGAACATAACGTGAGGAGAAAGTTAGAGAGGAGTCTGTCTTGGGAGATGCTGGTTTGTTTTTTTTTTTGTTTTTTTTCTTTCTCCTTAGCTTTAGGAGGCTCGCGCACTCCTCCTCCCAACAAACAAGCTGCACGCGCGTTGTGTTGAAAATGCAGTCATGCGGAGCCAGTGTTTGACATAATGTTAGACCAGTATGGAATCTGACTGGGAATATCAGCGGTGATATGTGGTGATACACAGAGGCTGTCACAAAGGTTGCATCCATATGCTGTGCCACTCATTCGTGAAGCTGTGAAATTGGGTTGCATCCCAACTAGCCCGGAGACAGTATCGCTTTCACTTCCCTCTTTCCCGTCTCTCTCTCTCTCTCTCTCTTCTCCTCCTCCTCCTCCTCCTCCTCTTGCTCTCACTCTCCCTTTTTCTCCCTTTCAGCTCATCCCGCCGAAGCATTTTTCTCACATAGCTGGAAAGACGGAACAACTAATGTGGCATTAATAGGGTCACATCATCTCCACGCAGCTCTCTCTTTCTTCTCATTCCAGCTGAGACTGTTGTTTATCTTCTTCAGATGTAGCTGTAGAAATGGCTCAGAAATCCCCCAGGCCAACATCTCTCACATGTGAAGCCTGCCAGTTGGGTTTTTTTGGCTGGTGATGCAGGCTCTACCTTAGAGGTTGTTTTCTTTTTGTTTATTCAAATTTCAAGCATTGGAATTAAATTTTATCACCCCTCTGCAAATCAGGTCCTATTTATAGGCCTAATCTAGATCAACATTATGATGCATTTGATAGTGTTTGTTTTAAAGCAATAGTGGAGGCCCGCAGGTTCATTGTTCTCTGCTGAGGTGTGGATTTATTCATCTTATCCAGGTGGTTTAACCAGCTACCCAAGGCGTTCCCCCCCCCTCTTCCTCAGCTCGTAGCCCTCCTTCCAAACAACACAGTGTGACCAATCAGTATTACTAAACTTAAGGACCATATCATGTTTTAAGAAGTTTTCTTTTTCTTCAAACCTGTGCTCACTAAATCGGCATGAAATGTAATGCCACTCGCTGAGTGAGGCTTGATAGGCAAGAAAATGTTCTAAGTGTGAATGTGTTTTTTGGTCCCACTGGCCTTTGAAAGATGCCAGTTAATCTGCTTACTCCCTTAATTGTGAGTGGAGGGGTTGGGCCTCCTCCCAGCCAGAATAAGACTACTGATCCAGAAGTAAAACGATGACCACTGCAGTTATTCCTTCCTTTAGGTTGTGCGCCCCCCCCTCTTCCAGTTTTCTTTTAGCCACCCCTCGTCTCCTCCTCCTCTACTATACCCTCCCTCGGAGGAAAAAAAAGCTCCTTGTTCTGACAATAGACATTTTTTGCCATATGTTGGCTTGACATCTTCATCAGGTTCACAGCAGGTTACCTTAGTTAACTTTCACTCCACTGCCTGATGGGATTTTCTCCCCCTGTTTCTCCAATCGGCCCGGGCTCAAAGTCTAGACGGCCTCCGAGGCAGGGTCCTTCCAGCCCTGTGCGTCCACAATGGCCGTATTGTGGACGCTTAGTAGCTGTAGCTTCCTCCAGTTACAGCGAAACAGGCTAGCACTAAAACAATGCTTTTGTCCAGGGGCATGCGAGGGGGGCCTAATCCACTACATACTGTGAAATAAACCTCTCTCAGAGATGAGAGTGAGCGAGAGAAACGGAGTGAATGAAATCACTGCCAAGGAGGTTAGAGTGCAGCAGTTTAACCCCTGGCCAAGAAAGAGGGAGGAGAGGAGGTAAAGGGAGTGGGAGAAAGGAGGAACAAGGAGAGGCAGGCGCTACATCCCTTCATCTCTGGAGCACGGATAGAGGAGAGGGGCTGCCGGTGGCTTTCACAGCCTCTCTTCTCACCAGAAGAGCTGCTGTTCACCATATGGGATTTGGCCTCTCTTAACAAACAGGCCCCCTATTCACTCACAGCACACATTCAGTCGTTCATGGAATAAGGTGAAAAAAGTGCTTTTTTTTTATGCCTTCAGAACATTGGATGGCCATGAGGGCTCTAAGTCTGCGTTTGATTCACATAGTATAGAGAATTATAAACTAGAGGCTTTCATCTAAATGTGTATTCACACTGGATTTAGGGTTAGGCCTTTTTGTGTTGTGCTGAAGTCTCTCTCAGTTTTAGAGCCAGAACCATGCATTCAGGCCACCGTTATTGAGCTGCTGAGGTGATCCTATAGAAACACTGTGCGCAAACATGCCCCTGCAACTGTGGGCGTATTTCATGTTCATCATATGCTTTTTCCAGGAGTTCGACGAGGCTATTTTTATGAAGTCTTATGTCATTCAAAGTAAGTAAGTTAGGTTTCACTTTTTTTTTTTTTTTTTTTTTTAGTAAAGTGACAAAATGACTTAGAGTTTAATAACTCTCCGTGCAGCACTGGACGGTGTGAGGTTTGACACATTAGTGCTATGTGCCAACTTTTTCTTCCAGCCAGCAGCATTAGGAATGACATCTTCTGCCAACAGCTTCTTTTTAGCCTACTTGAAAATCCCAAGAAGCAGTGATTTATGCCAAGCTGAACATGCCAGCATTTTTCATTTTTAGCCTACTTGGCCGTGCCAAGAGACATAGATTTGTGGGAAGAATTAAAGAAATAGCGGTAGGCTTAATTCTCACGTTCCTCTTTTCTGGGTCCATATATGCTGAGCGATACTCCTTTATTCTGTTTAATCTCGTCGTGTTTGATGGTCTACCTGAGTAGGTCGCAGAGAAGTGATGCCTGCCGGGAGGCTGAGCTCTACCTCTCAGACACTCCGGCCCTCGTTTCCTTCACCTCACCCCTTTTCCTTCCACCTCCCACTCCCCTCTTCCTACTGTCTTGTTCCCAGCACCTCTCTCCCATTAACCCTCCTCTCCTTAACTCTCAAAAACAGGTGTTCCAAAAATAGCCAACCCATTGATTTATTCCCTCTGACCATATCAACCACCGTCACTGCCCCCACCCCCTAACCAGTATTGGTGTCACGGCTCAGGGGCCGCCTGTATAGTGCCCCCGTTGTGACTGTTGGAGGTCAGCCACGCTTGAAGCCCTCAGGGATCAATGGACAAGCTACTGTATTGTAAATATTCACTCCTGAGCTTGCTTTCTATCTGTAAACATGAACCCACTCATTCAGCACAGTTCACATTTGCAAACTGACACATGTGCACAGTGCAAACAGCGTGCCAGTGGTCACTTCACAGGCTTGTCGTCACATTTACCCACATCCATTTTCTCAGGTGCGAATGGAGGAATTGTATTCTCGATAGGTGATTTCAATTCAATTCTCACCCACTGGATCTGTTTACGCTCCGGCAGGGTGAAATATGCTATAGGTTGTTTGTTTTCACCTTGTCACTCTCGCTGCCACTGGTGTCGCATAAACTGGACTGTTTTTATGTTGCTTGAAGCAGCTCTTTATTAGATTGTGTCAACGACAAGAGATGCAATAAACAGAGTGTCCAGGGTTTTGTGTTGAAAGAAAAAAGAAGAGAGCTGCAGATGTCCAGTCACAGCATCATTGGCCTATTGGAGCACTGTTTGCATGACGGCCATGTGGACAAACTGGTGGCAGGTACAGAAGCTCCACAAAATTGCATTGTTGCTTTTAGAGAATCAGCAGAAAAGAATGCACATTCTTTCTTGTTTAATGTCTGCGAGTTTTTCTTTTCTTAAATCTTAATTTTCCATAAACTTGTTATGATGCTTTCAAACTGCACACCCTCTCGATAGGACCCCTGCGTCTCCAACTTCGTCATTTTTTATTGCAACTGACAGCCGCTATTGTCTGCTGCATGCGGAGGGTGTTTTATGACCATGTGAGCAGGCCAAAACAGTCATCCAAGGCATGTGTAAAATCTGCAGCCTGGACTGCTCTGGAAAGTTACAATCCTCAGATGCTCCAGCGAGAAAGCATGCAGATGTCCTCACTGTGGCTCTGGTCGACTTTGTTCTCCCCCCAAAAACAAGATTTTAACTGAGAAAATGAGTGTGGCAATTGGCCTTCAAATATTAGTAGTGCATGGCAAAGAAAATAGATTGGTGGAAGCTTTGTCTGCATGTGTCGCACTTGAATTTGGCTTTGCAATTTGCAGATTGAAATGTATACGGCTTTCATTGTGTCATGGTGTGTGTATGTGCTCGTTTGTGTGTTTGAAGGAGGGGAGGGTGGATTAACCGGTGCGGGATCTGTCATAGTGACATTTGTGTCCCCTGGCGGAGCAGCAGGGGTGCTCTTCACCTCCGTAACCTTCAACTTTCAGCCTTAACCCCCTTCAGGCCCCCCTCTTGTGTCCACCACACGCCCAGCACGTCCAAAGGGAGGGGTGCATGAACGCAAGAAAGTGAGAAAAAAAATCGAGTGGTGGGGGTCTTCCAAAGGAAAGGGGATAGAAAGCTGCAGGCGAGAGTGGAAGGAGAAGGATGTCAAAGCAAAAGTGAGGGAAGCAGAGGAGAGCAGGAGACAGGATGAACCGGGGAGAAGAGAGAAATGTGATTGAGGGTCAAAAAACTAGAATTATTTAGATGAAAAAAAGGGAAAATGATTGGCAGAAAAATGTGTCCCTGAGAAAGAACAAGTAGAATAATGTGCACAGAAGGAGGACAAGTGATTTCTAAAGGAAGCTGTTTTGCTGTATTGTTCTGCTATGTCCCACAATGTTCGTGGCTTTTGTCAGGGCATCTCGTTTGAAGGTACAGCAATGGGTTGTTTTGAGGGGCCGTTGGGCAAGCGTGGGTTTCCAGGAAGAACATGCAAACTCAGCACATAAAAGCCCCACCTGGTTACATGTGAAAAATGTTACATGTAAAACAATAATTAAATTCTAGTCCAAGAAGATGCAAGTTTCATGTTGCACTTAGTATTTTCAGGATGGGCTCAAACACATAACTTGGCCAGAAACTGTCTTTTACAGTCGTCTTTTTTTCCTTGCGTAATATAAAAACATCCGCGCTGTAACAGCAGCGAGCAGGAAAACCGGATTTCATAAGGTGACTGAGGCAAACACTGAGCTGGCCTCGCTCACCCTCCACCGCTTTCCTCCACTTCCATACATTGTGTCCCTCTTTCTCAGTCCCGTATCATTCACCAGCCGCAGTTCCCATCCTCTCACCCAGTAAATAGGCATAAAATAGCTCCAACAGTGGCAGATCACAGCGTAGAGGAGGGTGGGGGTTGTGGGGGTTGGGGGTGGTCAGA
Organism: Malacoctenus tetranemus; assembly: GCA_032274765.1. Lineage (NCBI taxonomy): Eukaryota > Metazoa > Chordata > Actinopteri > Blenniiformes > Labrisomidae > Malacoctenus > Malacoctenus tetranemus. The sequence continues at coordinate 7,616,078 of JAUESF010000052.1, forward strand.
GATGGACTGTAGAGCTTTGAGCTCTGTTTGGTTTTTTTTTTCTCTCTCTCTCTCTCTGTGCCGCCTTTTTTCAGGATGAGGCCCATGAAATTATCCAACAGGATTATGTAAGGCATCATGGATTCTGCTGCGTCCTGTCATCCGAGGGTCCATTGTGTTCCTTTCTCACACAGACAGCCTGGTGTGTTAGCCACAAAGCTACTGTTCACACTGTGCGTTATTGCATGTCATCCTTAGGAAAGTCGCGCCCGCCTCCTCCGTCTTCCTGCGTTTCTCCATTGTCTCTTGAAAAAGTCGCCGAACTTTATTGGACTTAAATAGACTTGCAGTTCATGGCGTCCCAACTGCCCTCAAAGTTCCAGATTCACTGATGATGATAAATAGTTTTGTTCACTTTTTGTCAATTAGCTCTATTTAGGCGGGCTGGGGTCTGTTCACGAGTCAAGACGCTTTTCGTTGGTCCGTGACAGTGAACTTGGCATGCGGGACCTCGTCTCCTCAAACCCTTGCTTTCCCTGCCAGGGTCACAGGGTGACCTTGGAGCTGTGGAAGCCATGTTTACCAGAGACCCCCGTGTTCTCACTATGGCTGGGTGACTGCCTCTTTTCAACCACATGGCAAGAGCTTGAGAGAAGCGATGCACGAGACGGGTTTTGAAGGCCAGCTCCGAGAGGGATGCACCAAGATTTCACACTGAGGAAATGGAAGATTCAGACACGCAGCAAAGCAAAGAGAAGCCTCAATTAGTGCTGGTATTTATCGTGTTCCCATTTATTTTGTTTAGTTCCACTGGAAAAGGATGAATGGTTTTCTTTAATCTCATGTTAAACACCAGTCTACTTTTTAATGTATGTATTGTGGGTCCTCATGTATTTTATTCACAGTGCTTCAGGACAAATAGCCCTTCAAAGTCTTCCAGTGTATAAGGATCATTGTGTAACAGGTGACGTCTTGGTTCATTCCAAAAGTGATTTTTTTTCTTCCTGCAGATCGTCTAAATCTCCCTCAGAGAAACTCTGACCTACTAAAATGCTTTTTTTTATGCAGTCTTGTTGCTGATCTGTTGCCAGATGTTGCCTGTGTAACATTTTCTGTTATAAAAACCCAAATGAGTACATATTTTTTTTAATAAAATGGTAGAGCTATGTCTTTCCTATCGATATCTGCTATGTTGATTATGTTCCGTCAAGATGAAAATTTTGGATCTTGTGAATTGCAAATCATTAAATTCTGGTTGCATTTACATTTGAACATTGTCTCAACCTTTTTGGAGTTGATGTTGTATTATAAGTATTTAATCTCTTTGATCTGCCAATCAATTAGTAATCCTGGCTAATCTGTCAGCTTTAATGTTTATTTTGTTGTTTGAATAGAAAACCCCAGTCGATAGTAATAAACCTTTTAGTTGGGGATTTACATCTTTTCAGCAAAACACCCAGGCTGGTATCAGTGTTGGAATAATTAAGCAAATAAACTAAAGTAGATGTTTTTGTGACTTCCTTAAACGTGCATGATTTGGTGTATAATATAAGCTATCATATCGACACTGAAAATATAGATTTGCATATTTACAGCACATACAGCCGAGACACACTCTCTTGTCTTTCACCGCGTGCTGCTGCGTGTGTGTGTGTGCGCGCGTGTGTGTGTGTGCGTGTGTGTACGTGTGTGTATGTGTGTGTACGTGTGTGTGTGCGTGCGCGCACAGACTCACAGCAGCCACCCTTGCCCCCACCCCTCTCATTAATATGTATGTGTTCTGAGGCAGCTAGCGAAGACGGTGTGTTTCTCACCCGCTGATTAATGCTGTCTGTCAATTACCTCTAGATCCAACCGTGCTGTGGAGCTTCCCCCAGGACCACACAGACCAGGTTGGAACACATTCTGCTTCTTCATTCCTCTCTCTCTCTCTCGCTCTCTCGCTCTCTCTCTCTCTCTCTCTCTCTCTCTCTCTCTCTCTCTCTCTCTCTCTCTCTCTCTCTCGCCCATGCTTTTCCTCCAAATCTCTCACTCGTTCACTGTTACAGACAACCTCTACCACCTCCTACTCTCCCATCTCCCTGCCTTTCCTAATGCCCCCACTCACCCTGCCATCCTGTGGTAACTTCCCCCTACACCTATCACCACCACCACCACCACCACCAACACCACCGCACCTCGCTGCTTCCTCTGCTTCTCCTCGTCTCCCTCTCTCTCCTCATCCTCTCTGCTTCTCTCCGTCTCACTGTACGTCTGTTGTTGGTAATGAAAAGCAGTGAGCGGGTCTTCAATAACCAACGAATCAGTAATTATCATGCAACCGTGACAGGAATGCACACCTCTATTTTTTCCCTTTTCTTTTTTCTGTCTCTCTCTCACTCTCTCTCTGTCTATTTCTATCGCATGCTCTCTCTCGCATTGTCCTTTTCCTGCCTGCTTCCTTTTGTTCACATTTATACAATTATTGTGTTCATGTTTAAACTGAAAGGAAAAACTCCAGCTGTTTTGTGCTCTTTGCCATGCTGTGTTTTTCCAGAATCAGTCAGAGGGAAGCCATGCGAGGAGGTTATACTGTAGATATTTTGGTTTCCGTGCTGGCATGGCCCACGAATCGCATAAATATGATTCAAAAGATGATTTCAGTGAATTTCAAATTAGCTGTAGGTCTGACATTCCTGCTCAAACCCTCCATGCTGTTTTTGCATGGAGGGTTCGACCACCCATTCAATGAGCAGGTCTTCCTTTTGCTGTCGAGGTGGTCCTGACACATCAACGCATGGACTCTACCGGACCTGTGACTGTGTGCTGTGGTACCGACACCCAATGTGAACCTTTAAGCCTGAGACGTGGTGGCTTCAATTAGACCATGTGTATCAATGAGCCTTGAGTTTCCACGACCTTTTGTCAGCTCAAAAGACGACACGTTCACTTGCTCCTCAACAGGTGCCGTCCAACTGCAATCATCAGTCTTATTTTCTTCACCTGGCAGCAGTCTTATTGTTATGGCTGGTCGATGTGTGTATAAGTGGAGTGGAGCTACATTCTTTGATGAGTTCCTGAACAGATGCTTGCTTACCTGGCAGCGTGGGCCACAAGTCCCTTTCTTTATTTTCTCTGGGTGCATCAATCCGACAGCAACACAAAAGTGGTCCCGGCACGGTGGACTGGACGTGAGCCACGAAACGACAGGTCAACATCACGCACAGTTTCTTTGTTAAAATTCAGTGTTACATTCTGTCACATCCAGTTCTATGATGCATTGCCAACGGAGCTTTATGTGCCAAAACTACTGCAGGCCTCATGTTACCTCACTGTAAGAAAAATTCTACTCGGCTGCGTCAGGTGAGGATTTTAAAATTTGGAAAAGATGGTGCTTCTATCAAAGCAGTGAGTGGGGACTGGTGAACCCCCCCTAGCCGTAGGACTGGGAATTAAATCAGGTGAATAAAAGTACAACGAATGCATCCCAGCTTCTTTACTTCTTTCACATATCCTTAATTTATTTTTTGATATTCATGTTTTTGGTGTCCTCTCGGTAAATATGTTGCGTGCCAAGGCTTCGGCACTAATAAAAATGATGGCCCCAAACTACAAAACAATACTTAAATTGTCACAAACGTGAATTATCTTTTCTGCCAGTCGCATAGTTTGTCAGCTGTCTCAAGGGGACAATGCACGCACTTGATTTGATTTGCTTTTATTTACCAGGCCTGCTCCCTATCCCCTGAAAAACACACGCAAAACTGCACTGCCTCAGCAGGGTGTCTTTGTGTTCTTCTGGCTTCACCTTCAAAGTGCAATAGTTAAGTTCTAACTTGATCAGAAATGATCACACGTGCTTTAATATTATGTGCATGGATCTGTATTCACAGTGCTCCGCGTGTGGATGAGGTTGAATCATTTTGCTGCTGCTGTGACAAGTCCTGCTCTCTGCCGCTCAGGCTGCTCCAGCCCGTGTGTGATTGCTGCTCTGACAGTCCAAGATTGGCAGAAGACAGACGTTTGACAAGGGGAAAAACAAGGCGTTCAGGATATTGTTTCAGTGCCAGAAGTCCCAGAGCAAATCACCGGACAGATGACGGCAGCAACCCATCAGCCTGAGAGAAGCTAGTAAAATGTGCAAGTGGAAGAAAAAGAGACGGAGGGAAAGAGAGAGAGAGAGAGAGAGAGAGAGAGAGACAACAAAATGTGGGTAGGCTTATATTTCAACCAGGCAGCATAGCTTGTGAGTATAAGCAGCTCTCCTGCCTCTCTGATCCACTTTGAGGAATAAACGGACTTGTAGAAAGATGCTTCAGGCGATGTCTGCCTGCCCCACAAGAACCAGAGCATGCTATCAGAGTAAGAGGTAAAAGCGAGTGAGGGAACGAGTGTGTGTGAGCAAAAAAAAATTACAAGAGTTGCAGAGGCAGAAACAGGAAATGTTAGCGGAAGAGACAGGGTTAAGAGAACCCAAAATAACTGCCATAAATGATGTAAAAAAATAGAGTTTGTGTTGACTTGTCCTTCCACTCCAACGCCTTCTCCTTTTTAGCCCCCCACAACCTCACTTTTCTTTCATTCTGTTGTCGACCAGATCGTTTGTGTGGATAAGATGGCCCTTAAGATGGCTAGTTAGCGTGCTGTGTACAGAGGGATTGGCCCTTTCCCCCGTATACATAAAGGCTGTATTCACGGGCCTCATTACCAGGATTAAGGCTCCTTTCCTCCTTTGTGGGGCTGAAGGCTGGAGTCCTCTGTAGCCACAGTCTCGGTGTCTCTCTGTGGCCTGAGCTGGCCAGCATATGGCAGCAGCAGCCAACAGTCTCTGCAGAGGGGCTCAGAGCTCAGAGCAAGGCCTCCTTTTGTTTAGGCTGTTATTGTTGCTCTGCGTAATGACATTTGTAGGCCGTAGGATCGGGGTGGAGGGGTTAGTCTACCCCAGGGGAGAAGGGGAGAGGGAGAGAGAGAGAGCGAGGGAGACAGAAAGAGAGAGAGAGAGAGGGATGGGAGGAGGGAACATGGGGAGGGGGGGCATGCAGACAGACAGGAGTGTGGATTATGGAAATATGAATTGATTTTTTTTTTCTGTTCAGTGGTAGAATAGAAAGCTCAAAGGAGAACAGACTGCAGGCTGGCTGGCACGCTGGGGTGGTGCTAGGGAAATATGAAGTGAGAGGCGCTTGCTCCCTCTTTCTCGAGCTCGCCTGGGGGGGGGGGGGGGGGGGGGGGGGGGG
>JAUESF010000052.1:7664807-7678028 GCA_032274765.1 Malacoctenus tetranemus
GCGGCCCCCCCCCCCCCTCTCTCTCTCTCTCTCTCTCTCTCTCTCTCTCACACACACACACACACACACACACACACACGCTCACACACGCGCTCACACACCTGCCTGCATCCTGCACCGCGGTGAAATAATTGTTGAATTTGTCGCCATCAGGATGCACACAGCACAGCACGGCAGCGCCGTGTTGTTGTTGATGCATGAGGTTTTGGTTGTGTGGAAAATGTTTGCACAGTCCAAATGTTTCCTCCCGCCGCCATTCTTCATTTTGCGAGCGTGTGTCTGTGTGTGTTACAGTAAAGATGTTATAATATTTTTCTTCCACACACCATTTTTCATCCCTAATCGTAAAGGAGTGTGATAACAGTGTGGCTTTAAATCTGGCTGCTATATTCTCTCCTTCCTGCGGCTTCTGCACAGAAATGACTTTGTCTCCTGGGAAACACACCAGGACCAAACCACAAGTTTCAAATCCGAGTGTCACACTGTGATTTAAACATAATCCAATAATATCATCTCCCTCTATTAACCTTTAATATGTCACAGCCATGGGAATTAAACCATGCATTGAGAGTTGAGATTGTAAAATAAATATTTTCTTGGAGGTGTTGCAAAAACAACAGTGCACAGTTTGAAAAGCAATGATTGACTGATCTCATTTGTGGGAATAATCTGCCTGCAGTCATTCACAGATTTATTACCTATGGTCATTTTTAGCAACTATTATCTGCATAGAAATAGAAACATGTGGTCCGAGTTGTTTTGAATCAGTGTGACCGCTCACTGCATTGTGCTCTTTCTCCTCTCTTAGCGAGTACGCAGCCGATCGCTGGAGGACGTGGTCATTCTGAACGTGGACACAAACACCCTGGAGAGTCCCTTTGACGACCTGCACAACCTTCCCAGTGACGTGGTGAGACACGCAGGAGGCGCAGCTTCTCAGCATTTACAGTCTCATTTCATGTGACACACAAAAGCACAATCTCTTCTTTTTTTTCTTCTCTCTTTTCATGCCGAGTCTCTAAAGTATAAACACTCATTCTCTCTCCCGCCGACATAGTCTCACTCTCACGTCTGCGCACACACACACACACACACACATATGCACACGCGCGCGCACACGCACAACGCACATTGAAAAACCCACAAACACATACACATCCAGAAAGTTGTCAAAGTATAGCTCTGTCCCCTCCCCACATCATTAATGACTGCAGCACTGGCTCCTCAGATTGTGGCTGTCTAAAGTAAACTCCCGTCGCGTCGTATGACGCTTGAAGGCAAACAGCATTCCCCGACCATCAGAGGCTTGTGGGAAAATGTGAAACTCCCTTCCCTTCATCTCCATCCATTCTAATCATTATTTCACAAAGTCTTGCATTTCTGCCTGCCCACTGGCACATTTCTGAGAACGAGAGATAGGAGGAGGGAACAAGGCAGAGGAGAGAAAAGAAAAGGCAGAGATGGGTGATTTTTGTTGGGGGAGAGAGTGGGAAGAAAGGGGCCAATTACCAGTGTGGGCAGCGAAGCCACCTGCCAGCGCATCGTCTCTTTAATTAATGGAGCACTGACGCCGGTCAGTGCTACGGGAATCATCACCATGGCGTCGGGGTCACTCACACATTCACACGCGTCCACGTGCACGCACACACACACGCGCGCGCGAGCGGGGAGAACAACACGCGTGCTGGTCTCGGCCGCCTTTGTGGAAGCGGGGAATCTGTTTGTTTAGCTCTTCCTCGCAGTGTGTGTATTAGAGCTCCTCTGTGAGGCGCCGAGGCCCCGCTGAGGCTGTGGACGCGCTATTACCCACGCCGCCGACACCGCGCGCTCAGGTTCCACCGCCGACCGGACTCCGGCCCCACCGGCAGTACATCACTCACGCTGCCGACCCGCTCGCACTCCCACACTTCTCTGGTTCTCCTGATTTAACGCCGCTCAGCCCACTGCGACCGTCCCCCCCGTCCCCCCCACCCCCACCCCCGCATATGAATCCGACTTCACCATTTGCATTAACGTGATCTACGCTCCGCGCTGCCGTCTGCAGTCACTCCTCGCGTGGCTTCCCCGACCGCTCAGCTTCTGCGGGATCTATCCGAGTCCCACCGTCGGTCCCACGGTCCTGAATGTCTCCTGCAGCCGCCCTTCGCTCCTCCTGCTCCGCTGCCTGTCTGGCTACCTTCTCCTCACTTCCTGCCTGCCTGCCTGCCTGCCTCCCTGCACCCAGGGACCGGAGCCCCAAATTAACTTGCAAACTGAGTTTGTCATAAAAAAGGAGTCAGGGCTTTTGAAAAAGGCGACAGAAGCGGAAAGAAAAGCCTTTGTCTTTGCTGTGTGATAAATTAAGTGGCAGACTCGGAGTCTTTTCCCTGCTTTGATCCCGTACTCTCCATTTTTTCCTGACTAATGACAGAACATAGCCTGCATTTCATGTCAAATTACACCACCTGAAAGGGAAACTTCACCAGCGTTAATATATTTATTGTAACAAATTGTTGTTGTTGTTTTTATTCCCATCCTTTTTTTCCTCCTGTCTCCTCTCATCTCCTCACAGAGGCTAGTAGATTAATAACAAAGCGAGCAGGTACTAATTGAGTGGAATTCCAGGTCTCTTGTTAGTTTGCTTGTTAGTGATGAGGACACGCCACATGGCATTTGATGTTTGTGTTTACACACGAGGAGATGTTTGAGGCATTGTGCAGATTGTCGAGCGGAGGCCTGAAAATCTTGATTAAAGCTGAGCGAGTCTCTGTCTGGTCTGAGCTGCCACACTTGTGTCTCCGAGCTCGTAAACCGACCCGTCATTTCTCTCTAATTCTCGCCGTAACACCGGCTACTTAACACACCGAGCCGGCTTTATTCGTTGTGAAGCCGAAGCCCCGAGACCCATGAAGTAATGATTATTCTCCCTTTTAAAGCCCGGCATCACTTTGTATGAATATATAAAGCATGAAATGGATTAAAGGTAAAGGCCACAGGCAATTTTTTGCTGCGCGTTTCAAGTCCAACTAAGAGGGAAAACAAAGCACTCTGATGTTGATTTAAGCAAACCTTTGGAGATCCATCTAATTACGACGACGCAGACTGTGAGCACATGTGGCCTCTATTACGGGGATCGGCTGACCAGTGGCCGTTGCTTTTAGCAGGTTCAGAGTTCACAGTTGTCCCGAATTAGCCGCCCTCTTTCAGACAGGACCCCTGCTCCAGCTCCGCCAGTGCCCGCCCCTTAACGGCCTTTTCCCACAATTTCACACATAATATTTCACATTTATTGACTATTACAAATGCTACCATGCCGGTAGCGGTCCCGCTTAGCAAAAGAAGGAAAAAAAAATCTCAATAAGAGAGTAATTGGTTGCGGGTCAACAAAGGATGCCACAGTCTGTGGAGAATAGCATTTGTCATTTCAGTCAAATTAAAAATTTCATCCAAATCCAAGATTCATTATTAGTTGCATGTTATTTCAGAGCACTTTTTAACGTTGTAAATAAATCACATCAGTGCTTCTGATTTGACTTTTTTTCCCCCTTTTTGCTTTTCCTATTTATATTTGTTTCATTTATTTTATTATTTAATTTTGAATCTCAATGTTTTAAAAAAAATAGTTTCAGTCAAAATATTTTGAGAACTCTGTGTGAGCAACAATAGAGATGAAACTACTTTTTTTGTTGCTCCATTAAAAAATTGTGGTATTTTTTTTAACTGTATATTATTGCAAAAAAGCAAAGCTAATGAGAGGAAACGGGCTATTTTATGATGAACCGCAAGCTTGTGTTTCTTCAGGATTTAGCATATTTTAAGTTTGACCTAAAGTTTGAATAATTTCCTGCATTATTGTTAATCTCAGGGAGACAATGCCTGTGTCAGTATTATCAATGTGTTGACAAGCACGCTGAAAAGAAATACTCAATAGGAAAAAAAAAAAAAAAAAGGCTGTCGTGTTTCCCTGGAAGATCAAGGTATTTTTGTTTCTTTTTCTGAGATGCACAGTTCTTCCTCCACGCAGAGATTGTGCTGATAAAGTTATAATTGGCTTTTTGGTTGGTGGATCTGTTTACCTCGCTAGTCATTAAAAGTATCCAAGAATAGCAAATTAGGAGTCTGTTAATTCTGAAAACAAACAGTGTGTGACTGAATCAGATTGTTTTTTGATCCTGGCAATTGATCTCAAACCAATGACGGAAGACTTTTTTTCATGTATTATTCCTTCTGTGCCACATATTCAAGGTGAGGTGCTACAATGCAGCTTACATCTTTATTTTCAGATGCTCTCTCTCACATCACAGCCTAATTCCTTCTATTCTCCTCCTCTCTGCCTCGCGCTACTTTGCTGACACCGTGTACCCATACACTCCTAGCCCTCATACATTTGATCATTTGTATTCCCAATCAAGGGGGAAATTTACAGCGTACACTCCTACTTCCTGTATTTCAAGCCTGCATTTGGAGGTTTACAAATGAATGAGGGGGTTGAGGTTGTGTCTGTGCGCCTCTCCTGAGATCACCTGGCACACTTAATCAAACATCGCGGCTTTAATTTGGTGTTCAGTTTTCCGACGCTTCCAGAAAACAACATCTACATCATCATCTACAGCAGAGTACAGCAGACAGCCGGCAAGGCTCACGCACACACACACACACGCCTGCCTGCGCGCGCAGACGCACAGGCAAAGGAAAACTCAGACACACACACACACTCACACAGGGAAGAACTCACGCATAGTCGGCCAGGATTGTTCATCAATGACATTCAGATCTAGTTCAGGAGTAAACTTTTGCTACTCACAGGTTTTTTGGTTTGTCCGCCAGCTTCCCTCATTTTCAGTTTCAGTGAGTTTACTGGTGCGTTCCCACTATAGCCGAGCCAGCTACAGTAAAGCCCCTCACATGCTTCACTAACTACATGGCCGCTCAGTGCTGGGAATGCAGTTGCTCCACCTTAGTTTCATACTGTACTTTACCAGAAGCAGACCCGGTGTCCACATAACAAGCTCCGAGCGAGGCAACTGATTCTCTTTATGGCTTGTTGTCGTCGGGGCTGCTTTCTGTTTTTGCTGCCGGCGATTGTGAGGATCTGCTCATTTGAAGCATTATTTTACACATCGTAATTGTTTTAGGAAGCGCTGAACTGTGAGAGCACACTCTCTCCGCAGCCATTCGTTTACTCCCCGAGTTTTGAAAAAGCTGCACTTGGTTCTCACACAGTCGTCGTGCTGGCGGTTCAGTCTGGATTAGAAGTCAAAAAGGGAGAGCAGCATCACCCACTGCGTTAGTTATTGAAGTGAGAGATGACATTTAGCTGTAGTTAATTATGTATGCAAAACTCAGCCGCTCAGCTGCTATAAGAGGTCAGCTTGACAAAGTAACCCCACACCGGGGAGAATCTCATGGCAACGAGATAGCCCTATTAAAACACACACATACACACACACACACACACACACGCACACGCACACAGTTTCTCTCCCCCTTGCGTTCCCATTCTTCCTCCTCCTACCTCCCGTATTGCTTTGCACCTTCTCAAAAACAGTTAAACGCACTAAAGAATCACTCATTAAGCGCTTTAATAGTTTATCTGTTCTCGTTTTTTTCCCTTAATGTTTCCTTATTTATTCGAGCTGTTTAATTCCTTTACTCTATTTTCAGTCAAGTTATTTTTACAATCACACCTAATACGACTGGTGATTTAGTTTGGTTAGTTGTATGAGATTGTAGCCGACTCCTCCCCGATAACTTAAGTAATAATCCCCCATTATTGTGCCGTTTTTTTTACGTTTAAAAAATGGAGGTTAATCTTTTCTTTTTTTAACTCTGCGATATCCAATATTTATTTTTAATTGAACGACTGAATGAATTTCATAGATTCCAAGTTACGTGCTCTTTGTGTATGTGCATGTAAGTGTACGTGAGGGGTGTCTGCGTGCCTTTGTTCAGATCTGTGTGTGTGTGTTTGAGTGTGTTCGAGTGTGCTTGTGCATGTGCGCGCACGCGTGTGTGTGTATGTACAGTTCAGACTGCAGCACATCAAAAGAAAGTGGGAGATTTTCATAACTATTTTTTTTCTTTGTAGTTCTTTAATTGCGTCCCCATGGCTTTCTTTCCCTGGACAGAATCTTAAACAAAACATTCTTTTTTTGTGGGGAGAAGACTCAACTTTTATTCATTTTTTTTTAAACAACAGACAAGTGTCAGGGTTATTATTTGGTAGAAGGGGTTTTTTGTGCTACAGTAGAAAAAAAATTGAGAATTCTAAATATATTTTCAGAGTTTATATGTAACTTTTCTCTCATTTGTGAATTATTTTTACATTTTACTCATTAGTAAATATGTTGTTTTCAGCCTGCTTCTTCAATTCTTTCCCTTTTTTGTGTTGTGTTCTTTTTGCTGTCACAAGTGGAAGATGAATTTTAGTGTATCGACCAAGTTTCCTATATTTTATGACTTCTTATTATCGTCCTTTTGAGAGATTGTTTTCTCATTTTAAGCTTCACAATTGAGTCATAGCTGCCGCCTCAGATCACAGTTTTCCTATCTGAGAGCATCAAAAGCCTTGTTTTTACTCTAAATGTGTTTAACACACAGCAGCGACTGTGTGCTCGGTGCCTGCGCTCAGAGCAGCACGGCGTGCCGGGGCTCGTTGGCGGATGCTCGCAATCCACATCAACGCGCCGCGGCGCCATGTGTGCAAAGACATTCTCCAATGCACGCACACAGTCACACAGATGCCGGGTGTCACCTACAGTGGTATCATCCCTTACAGTCAGGCAGGGATCATCGTTGCACCTGCTAATTACCATCTCCAGCTGGAGAGTTAAATGGAGATCTGTTCTATGTCTGACCCTTGACCCCATGCTCTTTATGTGACGCACTTCAAACCCTGTTTGGGGCTGGCTGGGCTGGGCCTTAATGAGGCCCCATGTCTGCCCTCCGTGGGCTGTGCGCCTCGGATGCCCTGCTTTCATCCCCGACCATCTTCCCTTGATGTAAATCGAAAAGATCACAGCTATGGGGAGAAGACCTGTACTGAAAAGGCCTCTCTGCATAGATTATGAATATCATAACTCAACAGTTTTTTTTTTTTCTCTTCTTCTTCTTCCCTCTCTCCCAACACACCCACTCCCCTCTCTGCTCCTGCCACCCCTTCCCTGTACAATGCTATAGTTCTAATTGGACCCAATGGGGGACTCTCTGCCTTTGATCTCATCACCGCCACTGTGACTTTACACTAAAAAATGTCACTGCCAAATAGGGTTATCACCTGTAGAGCCTGGCCTTCCTCTGATGTCTGTACGCATCTCGTTAGCTTCACTCAAACTGTAGAAGTTAATTAGTTTGACAGAGCCATTACCGCGGAGGCATACCTGATGATTCTGGCGTAGGCGCCATTTTCAAAATCCAATTACTAAATACACATTTATTTTGTGTGTGTGAAGGAGCGCGCCGTGGTGTGTGCTTTGATTTCTATTAGCAAAAACGACACTCAGTCTCCCGCACTATATTTGATTTGCTATACGTGACAATTTAATTAATCGCCACGTGTGACTGAAGTATATTTTCCTGCTTAATCCCCCCTCATGCATAAACGTGAACCTTTGAAAGCGTCGCTTTATCACCCATTTTTGTAACACTGAGGAGCAACGCACAAGTGATTGTGTCCCCACCTCATTAAAAGTGTTTGCCACTGCAGTGCTCTCACCCGTTCAAAGCTGCTGTACAGAACTCTGCAGCATGCAGAGTAAACTCTGCTATCCCGTCTCCTCTGACAGTCTTTGGGGTATGCCTCCCCCTCTTAGACTGACATTGTTCGCTTTGATTCCCCCCCCCCTCCCACCAAAAAAAAGCCAGTTTAATGATTTGCAAGGGATGGGGAAGAAAAAAAAACTCTGTGAAAATGCACATAAATATGAAATATTAATTACAGAAAGGGCTTTACATAAACATAAAAGCATTTAACACAATGAGTGAATATGGAGATGACACTTGTTAATTTAACCGTGATAAACTTTCCGTTTGATGCCTGGGAGCATTTGCGATGGCAGCGCGGGGACGTGGTGGAGAGTGAGAAAGCCCAGGGGAGCGGATTCAACACTGCTCGTTTTGTCTTTGTCCCAGTTTAAGACTGCCACTCTCTCTGTCTTGCCGCCGTTTCTCTCTCCAGCCTCTGTTCCTCTCCGCCTGTCCTCGGCGCGAGCTGCGCTCACTCTCCGCTTCTCCCTCCTTGAAGTTTTTTTCCCAGATAGGGGTAATTGCGGATGCCAGACCGCGATATATCCCCCTACCGCTGCAGCCGCGCAGCATGTGGTCTCTGGCCACCTCTGATTGAAATAGACCTGATCAAAATTTTATCACAACGCCGAAGAACCGGGATCATTTAATGGTCGACACGACCTCCTTTTTCCTTTAACCCCCGCCCCCCCCCTCTGCTTTCATCTCTTTGTCCTCGGCTTCCTGCACATAAATACGGCCACTACCAGTGGCAGAATTACAACGACTCACCGTCGCTCCACGGAGGTGAACAAGCCACACAATTAACACAGGAGCCTCTGACGCTGCGGACCGTCGCAGCACCCGAGCACGCACCACATGTTGCGCCACATTCAGAGGGGATTAAACAGACTCGAAATGCAACGTGGCGTCAAATCGACGAGGCAGAGAGCGAACCCCCCCAAAAAAACTGTCCAGTTGGATATTTCACGCACGTGTTTGCATTTCGCACGTCGTCTGGAGGTGTGGCGCGAGCTTTCCTGCCCAGTGTTCAAACAGCAGAGCTGTGAAATAGGTAGAAATGAAGCTCTTACAGTAGAGTGAGCAAAACATTCAATTATCACCATTTGCAAAGTCATACAAACAATTTCTGATGAGTGCTGAATTTAAGTGTTTTCAGCTGTTCTCTTCTGCACTTACATTAGGTTTCATTTCATTCTGCATTATTCTCCGTTTTTTGAACTTTACTTTAATTATTCTTGCTGTCTTCTTTTCCCAAATTGTGGTTGGAACCAGGCGACCACCAACATTTACAGAAATGTAGACCGAGCATCCAACCCAGTCACACACGCCTGTGTGTTAAGCCAGCACAGCCCACACGTAGTGAAGTACTCCCTCTCTATCGCTGCCTCCTCCTCCTCCTTCTCCTCCTCCTCCTCCTCCCTCTCCTTCTCCTCCTCCTCCTCTTCACCCTGCCACAACACAGTCAGACTACTGCTGAGCAGGTGAGGAGAGCCTCTTGACAACTTCCTTCCCAGACTCCCCAGGGCCCGGTGGCCGGGGTGAATCTTTTGTCATCCTAAAACAAGCTCGGGCCTGCTGCTCCTCCACTCTCGCCTGGAGTCCTGGAGACAGAGCCAGGAGAGGAGAAAATAATTAAAGACGTTTTATGTCAAGAATCCCTTTCTAGAGGGAGTCCGGGAGAGCCAAGAGGGGAGGGGAGAGCAGGAGGACTGGAAAGAACGAGCAGGAGAGTAAGACATGGAGGGAGAACTGAAAAAGCCTGAAGGTGATGGGGGGTGGGATGTGGGGGGGTGGGGGGTGGCAGTGTGGAGAGGAGAGGGTGAGGGAGGATAAGCAAAGATGCGAGTTTCCATTTCCTCTCCGCTGTCCCCTCCCTCCTGCCACCCCATGCTCCGCTCAATTAGCAAAGCAGCAGGTGCTCCCAGCAGCACAACAGATAAGCTCGGAGGAAGGGCTCAAGCTTTCCCCCCTTCTTTTCTTCCCATTTTTGAGATGACCTGCAAATGTGATACTTCACACCCAGAATGGGCTAGCTGTTTCCTCCAGCAATTTCAAAGGTGATAATTTAACTTTTTACCCCTCAATCTCTCCCTGTTTTTTTTTCTCTCCCTCCCTCTCTCTCTCTCTCCCTCCCTCCCACCTCTGTCTCCCTCACTTTCCATCTCTCTCCCTCCCACATTCTGTTTTCCACCAGGTGTCCTCTCTGAAGAGCAAGCTGAAGAAGCAGTCGACGGCAACGGGGAGCGGGGTGGCGCGGGCCTTCCTGAGAGCGCAGGCCGCTCTCTTTGGATCCTACCGCGACGCCCTCAGATACAAGCCCGTAAGCACCCAGTGCCACTAATCACCACCACTCCAACCCTCGCGCTGTTTTCATGTTGTTGAGTTTCAGCGTGTCAGCTTGTTCAAAATCAAGCCGACTGTCAGGAACTGTGTTGAGCCCCTCATATTTAACCCATAAAGTCCCGAGGTAACGCCGGTACGTGGGTCTTGTCTTTGCGATCGGTTCTCAGGGTTTGTTTTTCAAGCCCTTCAGAGTGTAAATACAACAAGATTTGACCTTTTTCTGCAGGTCAGCTCATCTTCTGCAGGTCTCACCTCTATAAAACAAGGAAATTAAACACATTCACAGCACATCTGGCTCAGGAGGGAGCGCCGAGCGCATGTTGCTTCAGGTCTTATTTGTGAAAAAAAAAGTCGATGAAAATTTGGGCTGAATTCTAATTGGACTGGATGAAATGATACACAATTCACATGACTAACTTGTGAATAATGAGAGGTGATCCGGTGGGAACGAGGCAAAGATGCTCTCTGAAGTGAAGTCGATGCGAGCCTTCGTCGGCTAAAGCGAGTCAGTTCAATTGTTTCTGAGTAAAACGCGCTCATTGATGTCGGGAACTTGGGCAAATAAACCGAATTCCCTAAATGTTTTTGAGCCTCACATTTCAGTAGTAGTTGTACTCCTCGAGACAGCCTATAAATATCAAGGAAGCCCAAATGGAGTTTGTGAGACCACAGACTGTGCTCATATCCACAGGCAGAAGTATTAACAGATGTGAGCATAATAAAGTTGCTCTTCAGCATGAGTCGCATATCTTCGTTTTGGTGGAGTGAGTCAAATTTAACTGGCGCCTGTTGAGACCGGGCCAAGTCTGACTGAAGGTAAAAGGTGTTTTCAGAGGGAGAGCAGAGCGAAGGTGGGCCTGTCGGAGGCAGTGAAATGTCAGAGGAGCCCAAAAGAGCCAGGACGTTCCCTTTGAAGATCCCTTTTAGCCACCTTTGGTGTTAAACTCTCCTTTGCTAAGCCCCCCTAACATTCCTTTTCTAGATCTTCTCTCCTTATCAAGTCTGAGGCAGAGCAGAGCAAACTACACCATGTCCTGTTTGTCAAATAGCGAAGCCTTTGTTCCTTCGGCTTTGAGGTTAATTGGACTTTGTGGACTCCCGGAGTCAAGATGCTACATTATTGATGCTGTCTCTCTTTTCTCTGTATACAGACAGTATATGAACAAACTGCCTCCCCTCTGACACAAGCGGGGAGACTTGGTTTGTGTGCATGTGCGCGCTCCATGCAGAAGATTTCTCAGTTCTCTCTCTCTTTTTTTTTTTTTTATCGCACACACCGCGACGGCTGTGCGAAAGCCTTGCAGTTAACATGCATGTTAACACGTGAAGACGCACATGATTTAATGAAGATGCCGGTGATATTCTCCTGGATGTTATTTGTGGGATATCACTTCGCTCGTCATTGTTCAGAGCCGCAGACAGGAGCTTCCTCGGCGGTGCCGAGCTGCTCTCCGGTTCACAGTCCCATATGCCTCGACAGAAGGAGGGGGTGTGGAGGCTCGGTGGGAGTCTTGCTGAGTTGTAAATGAAACAAAACTGGGGAATGATAACGAGTTGGAGGAGCAATCAGCTGATTATACGGCATCTCTGAGGTCATCAGTTTCAGCTCGTGCCGTCGATCCCCCAGGTGCTTCTCGGATCCTCACACATGTCAGACAGAAGACCCTGAAATAGCATTTTAAATTAGCTTTTTTTTTTTTTTTTTTTTACAACTATTGATGAAGCCGAGTTGAGTAGGTGGGTGTGAGTATTGGACGGCGGTGTGCCCGGTGCTATTTAAGGGCAGAATTAACTGACGTCGCCGACCAAGTTTAATCATCCAGCTCGTTTGGACGATCCGACCACATGTCAAAGCCTCCGATGGGGTCGGTGGTCGAAGCGTCGTCATTTGTTTCAAAGGCTATTTCAGACACAAGACCTGACTGAGATCACAGCAGCCTCACAGCAGACAGATTGAGTGTTCAAAGGACGTGCACGTCTATGATTTCCAAATTCGACACATTTAACTCTGAAACTTGCACAGAAGCGCAAGCTGAACACAGAGTCGACACAAAGACTAAAACGCCCAGTTTATCTTTCCTCAGCGTGACCATTTCATCAACGTTCCACCTCGGCAACAAAGAAGTGACAGTGTGGGTTTTCTGAGCATCTTTTTCTTCGGTGTGCATGAGATTTATCCGAGCAATGCAGGGTTCCACCCACAATCCAGACGTGCGGTAGATGAGCCTAATTGGTGGCTTTAAATTGCCCAGGAGTCTGTCTGTCTGCGTTAGCGCTGTGACGGACGAGGAGCCCTGTCCAGCATGCACCCTGCTTTTACCTCAGGCTCCGCTGGGACCGCCTCCAGCTCCCCGAGACTCTCAGTCAGATGCAGCAGCCACACAGACGACGGAGGCATAAAAACATGGATGGATCAGTCCTGTGGTTGCTCCACCTTTTAAATGTATCTCGTGCTTCAGACTTTACAAGCTGGTTTTATGCCGTTGGTTCATGTCCTGGCATTTTAAACACGCTCGTTAATCAGCAGATCAATGGTTTTAATTACTGGTGAGACTCGATAAAAGAAATATGTAATTAATTAGTGGCTTTGTAATAATTGAGCCACATTTCTTCATGTTTGATTCGCATATCAATATTTCACGCAAGAAGCAACAATTTTCAATTCGACTGATTCCTCTCTGATCACTGAGTGAAACTATAAACATGCTCTTTAAACGACAAAATCTGGTTCATTTCATAGTTTTTTTCTGCCGTGTCCTCTTTATCTGGAGGTTTTCTTGTAAACGCTCTACAGACGGCAGTTCTTAACCAGTCCTTTTGATGTTTCACGAGCACATTAGTGCTGGTTAGAGTACGGCGGCGTCCAGAGTTCTGTTAATTGATCCGGTAATATTGATCAACTCAGGTATTTTCATTATAATTGTTGCAGTGCACTGGTGAACACTGCACACTGAAGATCTCATTGTAGCTCGTATTAGAAGATGAAGCCCATTGATTCTGGTTGAGTTCTGGTCACGCGCAGCATCGCCGGGTTGGGTCGGGTCACATCATCAGTCCAGGAAAACATCTGGGCTTCACGACACTGTGGTTAAGTGCTCTTTTCAGTGTATGTAGCCATAAGTATCCAGCTAATACTATTGGCTTACGACAATT
>JAUESF010000052.1:7883357-7894909 GCA_032274765.1 Malacoctenus tetranemus
ACAAAGACGAGCGGGTCCCGTCTTCCTCGGTGACCCTGACGGCGTGGTCGTCGCTCCTGACTGGGCAGCCTGTGTGTTGGGTCAAGCTGGAGGCAGCTTCCACTCATCACAGAGTCACAAAGGCACAAGAGAGGTTAAAGTTTGTACTTAAAACAGCAAATGCTTTTTTTCGCTATTTTTGAAGAACTGCAGGCAGAAGACAAACACTAACATTTACACACACAATAAAGACGTTAATTTGAGCTATTTTGCTCATTATACTTTGAAATGTAATGTGTTTTTTTGACGTTTGCCATTAGATTACTGATTCTGAGTCCTTCATATAACCCTGTGAATTGTAGCAGCAGTTATAAAACTGGACACATGCCCGCGTTCAGTGATCTCACAACGACACATGACCAATTCCTGACAGAAATGTTGACCGGGCAGAAAACAAAAGGCCGATTGCTCCACGTCCCTGAATGTGACGGTCGATGCTGAGAAGATCCTGCCAGATGTTTGAACGAAGCCTTTCAGCAAAAGGAAGCAGGGAAACAACTTGACAGAAAGAGGAACGCAGCTTGAACGTCACTGTAGCTTCTTCGTGCATGTGAAAGAGACATCAGCTGATTCTGTGGGATCTGTTTCCGAGCTTGAGCTTTGCCACATCAGCGCTGCTTTTTCTCCTCAGAGGAGGATGTTTGACGTCGGACCCAAACAGTCACCAGAGGTTGAGCCGACTTAGTTTCAACGTCTTCTTCCTTCCCCTGAAGTTCATGAAGTTTAGATTTTGAATGCTTGAGAAGAGTCGATATACAGTAATTTACTTCTATATTGTCAAAGCAAACGTGTGGTATATAGCACAATAAAAAAAATTGCTGTTCCTGACGGAATACTTTCTGCTAAAGGACGATCGGTTCTTCAACGTTGTTGAGATACAACCAGCTAACTTTAAAAAATAAACCTTGTCTCAACAAAGGTTTGGACTTTTTTAGGCGTCTCAGCGTCTCTTCAGTGAAACAGCGATGTGGCAAGAGGTCGAATGCTGCGAAACGAGGCCTGACTTTTTTTTTTTTTTTGTGGCCAAATCAGAGAATTCGGCGTTTCCTCTGACAGCGGGACACATTTCTGCGAGACAAGTTTTCAGGAGCAACACGATACTCCTGCTAAAAAGTCTTTCCTCCGCTGAGTCATCTGACGGTTTCACCCTGACTCATGTTAAAAAGCCCTGGAGGCAGCTGCTCCCGAAAAACACACGCATTCATCGGCCCGTTTGTTTATCATTTGTGCCATGCAACAAAATTGTGCACTGCTTTTCCCTGAGAAATCCAAATGGTAAATACAGATCAGGAAAGCACCAGTTACAACTTGTCTAATAAGTTTCATTTTGGTAAGAACTTTGGTCCAGATTTGATTCATGTGATTATATCAGCCTGACTCACCCAAAAGGCTCATTCACCCCGACAAACAGTCACTGGAGGTTTGTGCCGATACTTCTTTTAAAGTTATTCCCTCATTTACTGCAAAAACAGAACGTCAGTTTAAAACGTCAGTTTAAACCGTCAGTTTAACTCTGACTAACTTCCACTTTTTTCTCTCCACGCGTCTCAGAGTCAGTCGCTGTTTTGGCTCAGACTCTTAATGAGGTCAAAGGAACAGATGTGCCAGAAGCCATAAAACAGCCGACAGCGCGACTGAAGGTGCAAAAGTCATCATGTGTGAACATGCTGCTCAGAGAGCGTGACTGCATGTTTGCACGCCGCCCGACTTGATGATAATATGGTAAAGGAGATTTTAAAGCACTGCAGGAGGACACAGAGTGAAAGAACGAGGTGAAGCAGACGTTTGTTCCCATGTGAAAGTGTCGTGAAATAGTTTTATACAACGCTGCAAAGAACATGTAAAGATGCAACTTCGACGTCGAGCCTGCTTAGGTTTTTGTGAAGAGTCCAATCGGACACCTCGTAAAGGTGCACGTGTGTGCACGAGACATGTTGACATGCAAACCTCAGTGATGTTTTGTCTCCCTTTGTTTCCCACACAGGCATCATTGTTGTGTTCATTTGTGTTGCAAATCCATTCACAACTCTGCGGGATGTGTTTGTGTTTCACTTTATGTGTTATTCAAGTAGAGAGAAAAAGCACAACACAAAATTAATGATGATTAAAGAGGGTCGATTCAAAGAGACGGACCTGAGAGGTTCAGAGAACTCCTGAAGCGGGGGGCCGGGACCACTGGGAGCGTCTGCTTGTCCAGTGTCCCAAGAACAGGGCAGATGTGCAAAACCACCTTGAGCCTCTGCTCCTCCTGTTGGGGGGAGTCACTTTATAAAAACATGTGGGGGGGGGAGGGGGTCACCGTGAGGTCACTGCCAGCAACATCAGGAAGGCATCACGGACGTCACAGCGCCTGATGGTTTTGTTAACCAGCTCAGTCGGACTCTTGCATCAGTCTGACTTTCTCCTCAAGTCTGTTGGTGAAAAAAAGGACCAGACGACGTTGTACGAATGAAGCCGAAACATTCCTGAAACTTCCTCTATGATGAGGGAGTTAAACCAGTTAGTTTAGGTTTATTTAGGCTGCCTAACGCTGTTAAAACGTTACCGTATTAGGTTCCTAGAATCAGGGAACACAGTGTTTTTGTTTACTGGTTGGTATTATGAGAAAAGAACGGCACTTTAAACCCTCGCTGGCGATCGCTGGTAACATTTGCTTTTCTAACCAAAAACTAAGGACCACCAGGATCCTTTGTTCTCGATCTGTTTGACTGAATTAATCAGACGTTTATTTAGTTGTTGGTGTTGAAAAAGCCTGAAAACGTAACTTTAAGCAGTTGTTCTGTTGTTGGAGATTTTTTACTTTCACTTGAGCAGCGCCGGAGAGTTCTGCTCCAGAAACACAGTTATTCATTGTATATTATGAGAGTCTGCATTTGTTATCGAAAGTTGAGACTTGGGTTGATTTTTCTAGTCTGGGAGAGAAAGCAAGAGACGTTTACGCTTCTCACTACAAGCAACCAAAAGTGGCTCAAAAATACACAGCGAGCCGCGAGCTACAGCCGGGTATTCATGACTCCTGTTATTCTGCCTTTCGCTCTGAGTTGCTGCCGATCATCAACAAATCCGATGTGAAATCTTAGCTGTGTATTTTAAACAAGCTGTGAAAGAGCGAGCTCTCATTTCCGGTCCTGTCTCCTCTCAAACGACTAAAATCCTGACCTGAGTGGGTAAAACGTAATGAGACACAGGTGTGAAAACGTCCTCCACTTCTGCCTGCAGAGTTACCTAAACAGCCGTACTGATGCTGATGATAGCACACACGCTACACTTGTCTGGCCTGTGCGTGAGGAACAGATGAAGAGGACTTTCAAGTGCTGCAGGACTGCTGATTGAGGTGAAACGCTAACACTGTATAAATACAGTTTACTTGCTGAAGGTGTTGACCGTGACAAGAACATTTATTTGACATAACCACTCAGTAAACAGTTTGCGTTTAATCCAACCATTTGAAGAGCTTCAGCCAAAAATAGCTCCGTGACACTGGGAGGTTTCTGCAACATTCTGCCTCTTCGTAAACCGAACGAGCAGGATGTTTGATTCTTCAGGCCGGTTATCAGCCGTGTTTGCAGATTTGTGCAACAGCTCACTTTACTGCCTCCTCCCTCCCATCGGGGACACATGTGGCCAAAATGATCTCAGTTGAATATTAGTTGAAACAAAGAACAAGCAGTTTAAGATTGTACCTGGTCAAATCAAGCAGCTGAACATGGTGTGAAGTTTGACTTCCTGTCAAAACACTTGGAGAAAAACTCCTCTCCTAAAGAGAGCAGAAAGAAAAAAGAAGGAAAACAACATGATTGCCCAACTGCACATGATTGAAAATGTTGCAATGAAAACTTCTGGCATTTCTAAGTTTGTTCCACTGAGCACTTTGCGTTTCTCCTGTGAATCCTGCCCTTTGGCAGTATTATGGGTTGACTCACGCTCCTCAGCTTCACAGAGGGACTCTCCCGTTTCCCCAACACGTCCAACACTTTTCCAACAAAAAAAAAGGGAGGGGGGGCAAGACATTCATGAAGTTAATTTGCTTTTATCTGCTAATCAACAGTGTGACACCAAGAGTGGTGCTCCCCTGTGAATGAGTCTGATCGAAGTTTCAAAAGTCCTGAAAAGTGTTCAACCAGTGACCCTGAAGCCCCCCGGCCCCACGGAGACGACAACAGATCAGTTGTTGAAGTTTGTGTCTGTCCCCAAGTCACCGCTGAAATGACAGGGACACATTCGAATTCTGCGCGTTCAGCTGGAAAAGCAAAGCAAAGCGAAACAGGCAGTGTAAACACACTGGACAGTGCCGGGTTAAGAGCACGGTAACGAATGCCCCTAATCCCTCGTTTTCCCCCACTCACACGGAGACACAGCGAGTGCGTTTCTGGACCCGTTTACTCTGTTTTCAGTCTCCTGATGCGGCAGCAGAGGGAACGTTTAACTGGTGGAAACATGCAGATACCGAGGGAGCCGCTTCTGCGGCGCCCAAATGAATCAATGGGGGACGTTACGATGTGATTGATGTTAAGTCTAATAACGCGACGTGTCTGAAAGAAACACCGAAGACTAACTTCCGTTTTTCACAGTTTATTAGAAAAAAAACCATTTACAAAACTTTGGCAAGATTGTGAATCAACAACTGCATTTGTATAAAAAAAAAAAAAAAGAAAGAAATACATTCGTAGGCTTCTTTGAAACTCCTGAAAGTCGTTTTTTGGAAGTTGAGGAGAGAATCACAATCCTCAGGTCAGTTTTTTTCTTTTGCTTTTCTTGGAATGTTTTTCTCCGTCTCTCCGTTTCCGCGGCATCTTCAGCTTTGGGGCTCGACCCCACAGCACCGAGGCAGCTGGACCCCCGCCCCCACCCAAAAAGCTTCAGTCTCCGAAAGTCTCGTTTCGTCCCGGCGGTTAGGAGAGCCGATCCGACGAGCCTCGTGTGTGTGTGTGCGGCTTCATCAGCCAACGGCACCGTTGTTTCCTTTGATTTTGGTGAAAAGCCCTGCGAGCTCACAGCTCAGCGCCTTGAGCCTCGCGTTAACACGCCGCCGCTCGTCCACACACCAACACCGTGGGTTTTGTTCTGTAGGAATACATTCAGCTGTGTGCAGCTCTGAGAACAAACACCCTCAAACCTCCAACTGCACAGAATTAAGGCATACTCGTTTTCCCTTTGACATTTTGTTACCTGCATGCATAAAAGGCATATTCTTATTCGACACGTCCGCTCCACCGTCACAACGTAAGATACAGTATTGTGCTTAAGTATTGGTAGAAGTGATCGCGGGCACGCCGCTGCTGAGCAACGCGATGCATAGCAATGTTTGTTGGCAACTTCCACTCTGTCGTCAGGCAAAGGAGAGTCGTCAGCCAAGGACAATAATTGCACTTTTCCTCGCCACTCAAAGATGACCATGTACTTCCAAACACGTCAAACTTTCCCAGACATCTGAATACCAGGCGCTTACTCCGACTCTCTACCTGATAAGTAATCAAGTGATCTTCACCCGCCCCCCCCACAATAGGTCCCAAAGTCCTTAAATCTCCAAAATTTCTTCAGACAGGGAATCTCTGATTGGGAGGTATGTGTGGCTCGCTCTGCCACCAGCCATAAAAGTCACTTGAGGAGGACAGGAACCAGCGCAGAGAAGTTGCTTCTCTCTCTCTCTCTCTCTCAACAGAACAGGAAAGCGTCCCACTTCTCTGAACCGGAGCGCTAAGTGGCAGCTCCTCCGCTGACATCCA
The DNA here is from genome assembly GCA_032274765.1 of Malacoctenus tetranemus. Taxonomy (NCBI): domain Eukaryota; kingdom Metazoa; phylum Chordata; class Actinopteri; order Blenniiformes; family Labrisomidae; genus Malacoctenus; species Malacoctenus tetranemus. The sequence goes on from JAUESF010000052.1 coordinate 7,889,123, forward strand.
GTTCCTGTGCGCTCCGCCTCCGGACCTCTCCGTGGCACTCTAGTCCATCTTCAACACGCTGGCTGGGGACCAGGCGCAGTTACATCAGAGAGAAGTAATCCAGAAGACCACCGATCTCTTGATCTGTTTTCAATCATCAAGCCGCTAGACGCTCAGGCAAGGATCCGTCGTTCAACACGTCATGCAGCGAGGTCGGATGTTGAGGGGCTGAGGGTTGGGGTCGATCTGTAGCCAAGAGGGGGGGCAAAACAAGAGGGATGATGGTTACGTAACCGGGCGATTCAGTTTCTCTTTCAGCTAGCTCGGTTTCCAAGAAAGACATAAACAGCTCGGTTAAGCTCAGCATTTACCTTTTACTTTCTGTTTTACAACTTTATCAGAACCCAGAAGCTTTAAAAATAGCGTCATTCGAGTGTGTTGTGAAAGAAATCTCAACAAAATCAGAGGTTAACTACGAGCTCCAGTCCAACTGCTGACTCACCTCGCAGTAAACTGGCGGAGGCCTGAAGCGAAACTCCTGGACGAAGGCCATGAGGGGCCGCTCCATGATGCCGCTCAGGTCTTCGGCCGGCTGCGGCGCCGCCGCCGTGTTGTTGTTGCGCTGCTCGGCCTCCTCCTGAGTCACCACAGAGCTGTAATCTGGGGGAGCTGCAGGGACACAGGCAGGATTAGTGTTTCACCGGTGCTGCCGAAACTCCCAAAAAAGAAGCTTAAAACAATGATTCCTTCTCCCAATGCATGGTGGGATACAGCTCTGTGGTTCCAGGACACTTACGCTCAGGCTGCTCGGGGATGACCATGCGGAGCCAGTCCAGGTTGACGCTGTACTGGCTGCTGACGCTGGAGGTCCTGCTGCCAAACGGGTGGAGAGGGATGGTGCCGATGACCAGCGGCAGCTCCAGGCACAGCTTGGACGTCCCGGGAACGTCCACGCAAACCTGCCGGGAGGAAAGAGGGACGCCGATTATGAACCGGGACAGTTTGCGATCGACGAGGAAGTCGAACAACAACAACCCGAATCTTCAGGAGAGACGGACCGCGTCGGTGTATCTCACCTTGAGCGTGTACTCCACTTTGATGATGCGGCACTGCAGGATGGACGGGCCCACGGGGGGGATCTTGATGGCGCGGCCGTGCCACGTCTCCCGGCACCTGGCGCCCACGATGTCGCCGCACAGCGTGGCCACCACCGAGTGCTTCTGCTTCATGGTTCCCCGGGCGATGAACGTCTGCGTCTGAGTGATGAAGGCCTTGGGCACGACGGACCGGGACGTGGCGTTGTCAAACTCGGCGAAGACGGGGATCACCTCGCCGGGCGTGTAGCCTTTGCGGTCGATCTTTGCCGTGAGCGACACCTGTCCAAAGTTGCGGTACCACGCTCGCGCCATCTTGTCCTTCGTTCCAGCTTGTGGCGCCTGTAAAAAAAAAAGAAGTAAAGAGTGAGTTGGTGACTCGACAGCAGCAACATCTCCATGTATGGTTCAATCATCACGAAACAGGAGGGGTGAGGGGGGAGGTGGGGGGGGGGGCTCACCAGCAGGGCCGGTGTGTTGATGTCGATGGGCTCGATGACCGTGAACTCCTTCTTGATTTTCTTGACGGTGGCCCACGGCCGGTGCAGCTTCACCTTCACCCAGTAGCGGATGCTGCCGTGTTTCCCCTCGAAGGAGGTGACCAGCGTCTCCTCTGGCAGCTGGAAGCTGAAGGGGAACTCGTGTCTGCCGGCAGGGAGGACCGTCACCTCGCCGTTATCTGTCGACAGGAGCGAGAGAGAGAAGGGGTCAGGTTAGAGAGTGTTCGTTTGGGGTGTCGATGTGAATGTTGTATAAACTCCTCCGTGATTGGTTATGTATTTATGTCAGGTTGATGATTAATGTGATGAACAAAGACTTCGGGGTGGATACAGGTCTAAAAGCAACACCCTGAGCACAGTGAAAACAGTATTCCTCCGCCAATGTGGCTCAAGCGATTCAAACATTAAACTTTGGCTTCGTTATAAATGCTCTTATCAAAAACACTGCTCGAGCTGGAGGAAAAGTTCCCCCCGTTCGCCTGCTGCAATCACATGGCTGCAGCGCTCCCTCAGAGGGGCGGTTCCTGCTCCATTGTGCTGACTGGGAACATGTTTTCCTCCAGCTATATCCCACAGCCCGTCTCAGCTGCTCTGTTTTTCTCACTCCGCCGCTGCACAAGCCCGGGAACACGTGTTTGTGTTTAACAGACTCCATTTGTTTGGCGACGCTCTCGTTGGCTGGATGTTCCCATTTCACTCGAGCGCCGCCGCCGCCGCCGCCGCGGTCAAAATGTCTTCAAGGGGTCAGAAGAGGGTTTTAAAAAGAGCCGATCGGTTTCGGTGCACAAAGTCCTAAACCTCGCACGCCACAGGACAGCGATGTGCACTATATGTGCTGCTCCATGATGCTGGCTGCAAACACATCAACAAGAGAAGACTGACTGCAGATGGAAAACAAAAAGAAGCTGACAAAGCCCCGACTGTGAGCTTCCTGTCTGCCAAAACAGCTCTGTGGCCAATGAATGGAGGCAGAAACCTGAAGCCCCCCCACGCCACCCAGGAGAAAAACAACCCAGGGCTGCCTTCAAATAAGGAAAGGTCCCTGTGTTTCCACAGGCAGATGTTCTCACACTGCAAATGCCAGATTTTAAAAAAACAGCTTTTACAAAACATTTCAAATTTTCAAGTCTGAAAACTTTAGAAACTTTAGATTTGTTAGAGCAACTCTAAGGCCTCAGAATAACTTTGTAAATGAATGACTGGTTGTGTCACTACTTGCCAAGTTCACTTTGAGGAAGTGATTTGTAAAGAAAAAGTGAAGGAGTCCTGGATTTCCCTGACAAACAAATGCAGCACGAGTCACACGTCGTTTCATTCAAAGGCGAAGTCGCTGCTAACGAGTCTCAGATGTGAGCAACAACAAGCAGCTTAAACAGGACCCACTGCGAAAACAAGTCGAAAGCTTCACTTCATAACTTTTCTTTAAGGAAGCAACAGCTTGTTGTTTCACCCCATCCTGACGACAACAACAACGACAACAACAAATCTGCAGACACGAAAACAGGCTGCTGGGTATAAACCGGAGGTTTTGTTGTTCGCATGGAGCAGCCCGTCCAACCATCACCACCAGCAGCAGCAGCAGCAGCAGCAGCAGCGGGCTGCAGAGCGCACTGACCTGCCTGCAGCAGCACCTCTCTGCGGTTCAGGTACTCGACTTCGTCGCTGTAGTTCTGGGTGTAGGCCGTGCTGGAGCCCGCCGACCGGGACTCGGTCCAGTGCACCTTGGCGAAGCCCTCCGCGTGCAGCTTGACGGAGTCCACCCGCGTCTCCCCGCACAGCTCCAGCACCACCCGTCCGGACACCACGTCCCCGCTGCTGAACACGGGGGGACAGTCCAGCTCCGGGGAGTCGAAGACGATGTCAAACTTTCTCAACTTGTCGAAAATCATCTTTGCGGCCGCTCAGCGGGTCCTCTCGAAAAAGGCAGGGGGGAAAAGTGCTTCCTCGGATGTCGAAAGTAACGCCGAAGAGTGATGGAGAGGACCGTAAGGCTGCGGGTACTCAGTGCAACTAGTTTAAAGCTCAAACTAGCGAGCTCAGTCGGAGCCTCAGTATTTGGAGGCTGCGAAAGTGGGCGTGGCCTCCTAATTTATTATGTAAGGCCTCAGGAGAGGTTTGAAGGCTGGCTGGTGCTGCCTTCACGAACTCCTCCGCGGCTCCGACTTCTCATTACTCGTCCAAACGAAACTTCAAGTGCGTGTTTTTATTTAAAAAAACAACAAAGAGGTAAACGAAGAAGTTTCATGAATCAACAAGCTAATGTCAGCCGCTCTGACGACTACAACAGCAACACACCGCAACAAGTGTTTTCACAGAAATGAACTAATTTCAAACTAGTTTGTCATGAGTTGATAAAGACTGGATATTGTTGATTATTGTTTTATTGAAGCCTGATTTGAAGAAATAAGTTTTTCTCTTTTATTTTACTTAACTACAAGTGGACGTCATACTGTAACTAGACAAATAACTTCCTCGAAACATGTCTGGGCAAACTCTCAAACCCACCTCAGGGCATGAAATTGGTATCAGGAAAACAAACCAAAGAACCTGCAGTTTCTGGGGTGGTAAAAACTATCAAAACAACAACAATAAAACTGATCATAAGGACATCAGATCCGCCTGATGGTAACTGATTGTGGCTTAATACCACGTAAAAACCCCAAAGTTATCCTTTGTTAGTCGCTTCTAATAAGGTTTTCTAGACTGCGCTCATCGTAGCGGAGTTCATGTGTTCGGACCGAACCTGAAGGCAACATCATAAACATGCACACTGGGTGTGGAGGCAGCAGAGAGGAAAACAGCGGATGATTGATGGTTACAGGTTCTTAGAGGAAAACAGGCTTACTGAGCATGCCTCGGTGTGGCAGAGATCCTCCCTGCACAGCTCAGGGGAAAATAGTTTCACTCTGGACCAAAGCTGTTTACTCCGCTGCTCCCATGTCGCGGTGAACATTGTGTTACACAGACTCCCCCGACACACGCCGGGGAAAAAACAAACTTATGTATGAAAGGTGTTCAACATGTTCCTGTAAATCTACTTACAGTAAAGTACGGTGGGACGTAATATTGTTGATAGATCACAGGGAAACCTCCGCATCCCTCGCATGGACCTGATCGATTTCAGTCGATTTCTTTAAAAGTTCATCACTACAAAAACAACAAATAACTCTGAGCATGAGGGTACTTTTACGATTCGCACAAGTCAGCTGATAAACCCATCTTTGGCTTTATTTTCGAGTTCGGGGACACACTTCCCATTCAAACCAGTCGCACAAAAATCAAGTCTGCTCTGTGAAAAACAAAGTTGTTTACTCCTTTGTCACCCTGGATCAGACTTTAGCTCTCTACTGCCACCATTCGGCCAAACTGAGCCGAAAAGTGCGAAGGATCCGTCCAACTCAGTCACTTTCACTATTACTCCGTAAGTTGAGACGTGACGGTAAATAAAGCAGGATGAGAATCGATGCATGATCAACTTGTCACATCTCCAAAACCTGATGCTTCACTAGTTTCTTGAAAGACACTGTTAAGAATGAGTTGTCTGGAGGTGGAGGGGTGGAGGTGGAGGTGGAGGGAGTTTTCAATTAGGAGCTTGTAAAAGTCAGACAGCAAAACTGCACGAAGGTGATGTAAAGCAAGGGTTCAACAACTGTGAGAACAATCTCATCATGAGATAACCCCAGAAAACTAAAGAGGACACAAACAAAATAAACCGAACCAAGCTCTGACGGTGCAGAAAGGAGACCTTCAACACACTCCTACAGAGTCACACAAGAAGACACACAGCCCTGCACGGCCGCTGAAGGGACCCCACACAGACGGTACCAGGGTCAAAGCTCTCCTCTGGCACCTTCTCACCATGTACATTGGAGTGGGGGGGGTCTCACTGACCATCGCAGGTGGAGGAAGGAGACAGGTGAAAGCATGCAGCACATGGAGATAAGCAAAGCAAAAGCAAAAGCACAGCTCGAGCGCGCCACCTGCTGGTACGCACAGTCACCCTCCAAGCACCCCCCTACAACTCTCTGCATTGAAACTGATAAGAGGGGGACTGCAGCCTGTGCAGAGTGTGGCGAACCTGATAATCCCACCCACTGTGCAGCTGACCCCCGTATGATTGCCCCTCGATTGTGGAGTGAAAGCACATGCGCCCACCACTGCTGCACGCTAAAGCAAACACACTCATCCATGTGTGCGCGTCCGCCACCAGCTGT
>JAUESF010000052.1:8038255-8054506 GCA_032274765.1 Malacoctenus tetranemus
TCAATCAGTTTAGAAACTTATTCAACTGTCTTCAACTCACACTGCCACAATAGTTCTGCCTGCACCCTCACCAGTAATTTTGGAGTATGAAACTAACTGAAACGATATTCATCCCAAACTGGTGTTACACAGGACAAACCGAACAGTGTGTTTTCACCTTGTAGAGCTGACAAATCAACTGGAAAAGGGACGACATTGCCTGGTCCTCATGTTCTTCAGTGTACTCCTGGAACAACAGGAAAACAAGTTTTAGGTTGTTAACGGTACATTCTTCCCAGAAATGTTGCAATGATCGGCAAAAATTAGATCAATTATTCAAATTTCACAAATGTGTATCCAACTTGTTGGTCATTAATCTCACAAACATGGCTGTACAGTGAACTTGGGTCATTGACTGGTAGTTTGAACAGTTGTTTGCATCTTATTGATCCGTTTCGCAACATAATGCTTCAGAGGCGCGACTGTGTTTTACCCCGTTGAAAGTGACCCAAGGGACGTGTGTGTGAGGTGGATTCAGAGCGCGAGTCATGACGGCGTTGCCGTGCATCAGCTGGGATCCCAACGCGCCTCTCACGCAGGAGTCGACCGCAGACCAGGAGACGGAGGGGGCGTACAGCCGGAGGCACTGAGACCACAAGACCAGGATGACGTTCAGCTTTCATTTCTCAAAAATCCCAACATGAAGTTACTCGAACCTGCAACCTGATTAAATTCCATCTTTGTGTGACCGATTCAGCTCGTGCCTGCTAAAAATTCAACCACGACATGGCCAAGAAGGGAAAATCCATATTTTTTTCCTGTGGCTACTCACAGGCTGTGCAGCGCTGAGGACATCTGCTGACGACTCCATGCAATAGATGATGTGAAATGCCAGAGATTGTCCCGTGAGATGAATGATACAGGCCTGAGAAAGACGGCAAACAGTCTGAAAATCTATGTATTGCAAAAAAAAAAAAACCTAACAAAATAGAGCCACAAGTGTTCAGACCTCAATCATGTTCCCTCTGCATTCAGGCTCCCCGTGCTGACATGTGAAGGGAGAATTCGCTGATGGGAGCTCCTGAGGAAGGAGGAGGAGGAGGAGTTGCAAATTTTGTAGGACGACACTGCGTGGCACCTCCTCTGCGATCTCACTTCAGAGAAGCCGTGCGTCAGGGAACAACAATACCTTTGCGTTGCCGTAAGGCACCAGCGTGACGGCCATGATGTCCTGCAGCATCGTCCAGGTGGGAAACAGCTGCTGGGTGATGAAGGCTCTGCAGGCCGGACACAGGCTCTCATAGTACAGAGTGATGGCAACCGGAGGAACCTTCTGGAGCAGCTTGGTGGCATTCACCTCCATGCACTGTTTCTGAACCTACACAAAACATCGAAGGCAGTTATTTCACTTATCTTAAGGAGACAATTTGGAAAAAGCTACTTAACATTAAAGAGAGGCTTCAGTTTCAGCCTGGTCTTCAGTCGTCTCTAAACTGATTAGGGGTTTGTTGCCTGATTTGACCCACAGTTGCTTGATTAGTCACATGAACAACGTTGGGTTTTCAATTTCTGAGGCATGACTCTAATCTCAGACCAGACCAGGGGAACTTCAAACTGCTGAAAAAGAGCTTTGGTGTTTAAAGCCACTGAACTGTGAACACTGTTTTACATATTTGTGCATAACGTTTATTTTTGCTTAGATTGTTTCCAACTTTCTTTACTTTGCCTCATAAGTTTCTGTTGAAGACAATTGCTTTGTTGTAATTATGAGAGAAAAGGTACGACTATTGGTTAACATTCATTAAAAATAAACCGATTGGATGTACTGAATCAAAAAGGAGAGGTCATGACAAAATCACAAAGAGAAGTTAGTGGAGGCTGCTTTTTCTGTTCTCCATCTGAATAAGGAAAACACCATTTTACATGCAACGCCATAAATAAAAAGCAACAAAGTTATTTATCGCCCTCCACATAGATGCATTGTCCTCACCTATTTCTATTTGTTCTGTTCCATAAATGTGCTTTTTCATGTAGCCCGCCCTGATTATTATCAAATCCATCTACCTGAAATAAACATCTGGTGAATACAGACCACTGAAATACACCTCCAAACTCCTAGTTTACTCACCTTACATTCTATCGCTATTTCCAAAGATCGGCACCACTGAGAGGGGGGGTACCGGCAGCTCGGTTTGGGGTGAGACCTCCAGGAGCCTCCTCGGACTATGCAGAGGAGCAGCAGCACCGCCGGTAGCCCTGACAGCTTCATGTTGAGTCTCTGCTCTACAGAGGAGGGAGAAGAGAGGAGAGGAAGGCTGCTGCGGCTGCTCCTCCTCACGACTCCGATCAGCTGATTGATACCAGGTGTGATGGAAGCTGCCCCCCCTCCTCCTGCAGGGTATCCTCCAGTTGTGCACACACGTTGATTTAGATGTTTGCTAGCACCTCTAATTTTTTAAAAAACTTTTTTCTGATGTGATGTTGTTAAATTACTGCTTCGACTGTAAGGCTGTCAGATGTTTTTGTGGGCTGTGTGAGATCTTTGACAATATTTGATTTGTAAAAATAGAGATTAAAAATCCCCGAGACAATGCACTCTGCAAAAAAAATACAAAAAAATACATCAATTAAAATATAATTCAAGAAAAAAAATTAAGATTTAGCAAAACAGACAGTTCATTTATCACGCAAAGATTCATGGGACTTGTAGTAATTTAACAACGAAAGTTTATCGAAGTGAAAATAAGGAAATAGATGCTTATATAATCATAGTGTAATATTATCAACAGCTCATTGGGCTGTAGATGTGTATTTCATGCATCACTATCAAAAATCGACAGCAGCTGAAAAGAAAATTGAGGGACGAGTTTGTTGCTGCCAGTTTGTTGTTACGACGCCATCTTGGATCTGGATTGAATCAACGTCTTTCTGTCTGACGCAGGTGAGCGAAACGTCATTTACATTAAGTGTCCGCTCGTTGTACGCCTTTTACATGTAGTATCTTGCTATTTGTTGAAGGCTAAACGCCAACAAATTATGTTTTTTCATGTCTTTGACCGTGGTGTGCTCATTTTGATAGTTCAAGGCCAAAAAACGCAAGCAGGAGCGTCAGCCTAAACACGTCAAACGCCATTAGTCTGTTACAAACATGCTCAGAGAGTCGCTGAAACTCGACTAAGCCTTATCCCCGCCATTAGCTGGTAACGCAAAGTAAGCTAACAACTGATGCTAGTTCCAGTCACTTTGTGCGGCCTTTATTTCGCCTGCTGGTTGCTGTGGAGGTCGGTGACTTCATGTCAGCATCCTCAGCGCTGGAACCTGCAGCTTTCTGCCCGGGAAACACCCAGCAAAGCTCTGCTGAAGGTAAGATCACTGCCACTGTGTTGAGGATCGTGAGTTTGTTCATTTCAGCAGCTCATGGTGTTTGTAGTGTTTGTGTTGCTGGTGTTGTACTCTGGTTTGTACGTCATCCCCCCAAGCTGGTATGGAATCAATCAAAAAACACCCACAACTGATGAAACCATATTGTCAAATTTATTTGGGATCTGAAAGTGCATACATGAACAGTACTGTTCTGAAGTAGGTAAAGTCAGGTTTCACACCAAGAAAAATATTTTTAAGCCAGTTTTTCTTCACATATGATTCCTAAAAGGAAACGAGCTATTTCTGATTCAGGACAACAAGCTGAATGTTATTGCATACTCATTACAGTAAATAAACACATACGGTAACAATATTTTCTCACAGCAATAGGCTTGTAACTAAGTGCAGCTAATTTCTTTTGAAACCAAATGAAAGAGACGAGTCCTTACAGCCACAATGGGGAGGGAGAAAAAACCAAGGTCACAGAAAGTTACAGAAATATAATTTTTGAACAGATACTATGTTGACAGTGACGCAGAGACAAGTAGAGGTATTTGATCATATGCACAGCTCAAAGTCCCTGGATTTTAAATGTTTAAAAAAAAGAAAAGAAAAGCTGAGAACGATTCTCTCATGTAACTTTGGGAGAGAGGAAAAACAACTTCATCACCTCAAGTAGTTCAACAGATGTTGAACATCTCTTCGCTTGTGCTTCTAGATTCAATCGAGTTGTCCCACAATGGGAAGTTTTACAATTGATGAGAGTTTATGACATGGAAGACTCCTCAGCGTGACGCCTCAGCCATCGTTTAGCACCCAAGCAGTTTATAAAGTGCTTGTATTTACTCACTAATGCCCTCATCTCATTTAACAACATGAAACCCTTCACCTAACGTTGTCTTTACTTCCTGAACTTACTCCACTGAACACACCAACAGCTCTTGTGCTTCAGACATTGACTTCTTTCCCTTCACTTGTTACCGACAGCTCACATTTGGCCTGTGAAAAACTTGACATGTTCTCCACAGGAACCATCCCAACGTCATTACGCCACTCACGAGCAACATTATCTTTCTCTTTCTTTACTGAAGCTTACTTTCATTTAGCCTTTTAATTGTTCTGCATTTATAAACTTTTCACTGCATCCCGTAAACACTGAGCCATTAAAGGCCTTTCAAAAGCCATCTGGTTAACTCCTTGTTGGTTTTTTGACCAAACCAACCTGTGTAGCTATAGCACCATAGCCGATTGGATCTTCCATGTCATATATGTGTAGTGTCTTGTGCAATATTCCAACAAATTAAGAATTTGATGAGATTTTATGCATTTTTAACTTCTACTCTGGGAGGATCTAACACGAATTTGAGATTTCCATTCTGATATCCAAAAGAAAAAAAATTGTTTCTGTTATTTTTTATGAACACGACATTGCTGATGTTAAGAGGTGAGCAGGCTCATTCGGTTGGTTTACAGTAACGAATATATTCTTAGTAATATTCAAACCTTTGGGTTGCACAAATACTACACAAACATGTCCAAAGTGTATCATGACACAGTTCATCTCGTGTGACACCAGTGTTTTCCCCACAAAACAGCGATCACTTTGGGATGTGTTCACTAGATCTCTGAGATTTGTTTGCACAGTGATAAAACATCAAATGTTACAAAAACTGTTAACAGAAGAAGCTGAACTGTGCACATCAATACAAAGATGCGTGACTGTCGAGACCCAGATATGGTATTAGGTGGTCAGTTCATTAAGGATGCCACATACTCAAAATAAGGATTTTTTTTCTTTGATCAGTGCTACAACACAACAATCTCATGAGCAACTTGTTCATATTTACAACCACCATGTTTGCCTGCTGTAGCAGCGAGGTGAACATGTACATGAAGAGAGTCTGAGTATCTCCACCTCACTTGAGATACTTTTGTGCAAATGCTATGCTTCAAATCAAACCCCCCACGAAGTAGTGGCCTTCTCTTTTTGTGCACGTTTAACCTGTATACCTCTTTTGTAATGATGCTACAAAGTTTGCTGGGGTAGGTAACGTTTTTTTTCCTCTTTTGAAGTTCACACCATTGAGTTTATATTCCAAATGATCAACTTAGGTTCCCACTCAATCTGCTCATTGTGCAAAAAGTTCAAGAAACAACGGTGAGGAAAGAAGTGCAGACAGTTTGATTTGGCCCAGCGAGGAACTCCTCCCTGGGACGGTCGCGTGGCGGCTGTGGCACACTGTCCACAACCTGCGCAATGCAGCACTTCACGTTTTTACTGCTGTGCAACACGATACGGTAAACTGCTGTGATCACAAGCACAACAGACCACGACTGGCAACGAAAGCGTTTCCATTTGCTCCGGTGAACACACATCGTGGTGTGACTCAGTCCAACATGTGATCTCAGAGAGGTGCGTTCGAGAGAACTACAGCACTGAGTGCTGAGCATAACTGAAATCGAATGGTAGCAATACAGATATTTTTTTTCTTCTTTTTTTTTTTACAGATCACAGCTAACTTGTTAAAGAAAAGTAACAAAACATATCCTCTGGAGCTGGTGCATTTATAGTACCACAACTGGTATTAAAACAGTATCCAGCCGTAATGTCCATATTCTACTAGCAGTAAGTTCTATCCCTAGCAAATCCGCTACACGACAATGGCATGCAAAAATCATCTGACACAACTCGTTCAACTTGGAGACAACAAACAGCCTGTCAAAACCAATAACTTCAAGTGTACTTACGCATTGACAATCAAGCACATGTTTAACCAGTAAGAGAGAAGTGCATTTAAAGTGACCCATTAAACACCAGGAAATACATACAGAAAAATGATGAAGTGTGAATAAACCAGTCACGAAATAGAATATCAGCTACTCTGTTATTTACCTAAGGTATCATTATTATTCTGGCCAACCCAAACTGACAGTTTTAGATCCAGTGATCGGAGTATTTTGTCCCTATAAAAATAGATTAAAGGATTCCCTGTAATCCACAAGCACCATTTCATCCTCACTCATTTTTCTCACAATCACAGAGGTACCTGGGTCACCAACCTGTCACCGTCCCGGGGCGGCAGGGACCCTGATAGCTCTGAAGTGTAAACAACTTTTCATTTTTAAAATAAAGTATTTATTGATATAGACGTAGTGTTCCATCACTCTGTTAAAAATATTTCACTCTTGAGGAAAGAAAAAAAAGCTTTAACTATGATTTCCTGATGTGCACCCACATAAAACATCCAATTCCTGTAAATATATCACATTTTGTGGTAATCTATTCTATTTGGTCCTCCAAAGCAGGAATCTTTACTAACAGCATGCCTCTAATGTCAAAGCTGTAACGGAAATAATTTTGTGGCTGTTTGGTCGATAATTCTTTATATGTTATAGAAATCTACATCTGTAATGGGAATGGCACCACGAGAAACTAATACCTCCGAATGTCCATAATTTTCATTGTTATTCATTACTTGTCTTAATGACAGTATAAACAGGACTATGTTCTCCCCTGACATCTCTTTTCTGTACAACTCCTCTCTTTCACCATGTGTAATTTTTTTTGCCTTAATTTTTTTCAGCTTCTTGCTGTACACCGTCTGGTTTTTGACTCAATTGTGTAAATCAAGTTTAGTTTGCAAAAATTATAGCCTTTGTTTTTGGACTCTGTTTTTTTAATCAAACACTCACACATGGGCTCTTGCCTCTTCTAGAGCCTGTAAAGCCAAATGCATTAACTCAGTGCAGCAATTGTTGGGCAAATAAGGTGCGATTGATCCTCATTTTGGGAAAACAACTGCAAAGATTTCAGTCTAGTGCTTCAAACCAGGCCTGGTTTCCATATTATTACTTATTGGTACTGTCCATTAAATGAATAAAGGGTATTTTTACTAATGTAATTTTGTATCCAACTAGACTTAACCTGTCCGCAAGAAAGATCAGAGGGCCAGGACGAAGCACTGAAAGGCACTATTCAACAAATACCTACAGACCCACAAACCCACAGTGTAAACTGCTCTGACTCCTCAGTGTAAACCGCTCTGACTCCTCAGTGTAAACCGCTCTGACTCCACAGCAGTCTGCAGAGAGCCAACAACACTGTGCTCCAGCTTGTATCGTCACAAGCAAGATAGATTCGTACTTCGCATATGTTTGTTTTGAAGGTGTAAATTCAAATGTTTGCATCAACACAACGCTCGGAGAAACCCCCAGTAGTCTGTGCCTCAAATGCTGCTTCTTTGTCATTTGATCGTGGAAGTGTGCAAAGATGAAGGATGATGTGACTCGTTTCACTCACAGATGACTCTATGTGTAAACTGAAGTAGTAATGTTGGTAAGAAAATAACTATCCTTTTCATAACTACTAAAATAAACGCCTCTTTATACTTTACCAGCGACAACTGTTTCAATATTACACCCACTGCTCTTCACTCAATTGGATTTCAATATTATATAATAAAATATAGTCTGAATTTTTTCAGGTAGATGAGCTGTCAATGAGGAGCAGGGGGCATCTGGTTACAGCAGATCTGTGCTGACAGCAGCTTGAAGAAAAGCATGTTTACCAAGTGACTCATGGAGCTGTAGTCAAATTATAGTAAGAAGTAGGAGCTGATCCTTTGTCCTACAGCTGCACATTTTAACAAGAGAATGCAACAGTCAGTTCTGGCTTTAAGGGAGAAGAGACTCAAACTGGTCAGATGTTTGCAAGATGGATCTCTGCTAATCGAACAAGGGAAGAAAGAAACACTTTCATTTGGTTTCTGAACATCACACTCAATAAAGTTAGATGGTTAAAGAGTCGGCAAATCTGGAGGAAACAAATTGGATAGTTTGTCACATAATATCGTTTAGATTCTTTATTTTGTGATTGCAAGAAATGACTCAGTGCCACTTTTACAATGTTGAGTCTGCTCTGATTGCTGTGATGAGAAAACATGTGCACTCATCATTGTGGAGCTGTTAAATACATTTTTTTCCCTGTGCGATGCTATTGTTCATCTTTGTGAATAATTCCATTAAGATTTTGAGAAGTGTAATGTTATTTCTACAGCCATTACATCAGGCATTATCTCAGTAATAAGTCAGGACTGCTAAAAAAAAAGAAAAAGATTAAACAAACTGTTGAATTCTGTAAAAGCTAAGTACTTAATCCAAATGATGCTTTGCAAGCTGCCTGTGCATATGGTCATAAAATAGATTTTCTTTTTAACAATAGGAATAATCGCTTTAAAAGAGAGATTAGAGCAGAGATCCAGTCTTGCTTTTGACAGTTTTGACAGCAGACGAACAGCCTGCTGGACTCTCTAGCCACAGTGCTCTCCCAGTGATGAGGCCAGAAAACAGCTCCCCACATCCCAAAACTGGAACTGAGTTCACTTAATCTGGTCAACAAGCTGGTGCAGCAGCGAGAATAGAAAAAGGAATTAGAATATCTGACAATTTTGGGGATGTGATCGAATTGAACAGCGCTTTTGAATAACTGTCCTGCTCAGTATCGGCCTTTTGTTTAGTAATACTTTTTTTTTTTGACGTGACATCGTAACATTGTTATTGAAATGTCCAAGTTGTCGAGTTGCAACAGTTGTGGAAATTCGGGTGTGTTGACGACACTAACCGGTACTATGTCTGAGTCTGGTAACAGTGTCCGTTTGGGTGTGTCCTCGGTGCTAATACGGTCAAGCGTTTGGGGGGGCGCCATCAGGGTGTCGTGCTGGTGTGTCTCAGCTGGGCTGCTGGCTGAGAGCGGGCCAGGCCAGGGTTACATTCAGCTGCTGGTTGTGCTGGATCAAGGATGTGTGCCGGTAATGGAGGACGAGCTCTCTCAGGGAGGAGTACAGGTTGTAGGGCTCAGCAAAGCCGTATCCCGTGGACGTCCTGTAGATCACACAGTGCTTCACATCGCCATCAACACTGTTGGAAAGGAGAGATGTTAGTTTGGGTGTTTTGTTTGTCACAGAATAATGAGAACACAACATGGCACTTGGAGTGATGAGAGCAGGGAAAGCTGGCATCTTGTTTACTTTTCCTAAGAAAACCTGTAAATTCTGAATTTACATTCCTGAAGTATTTGATTGTCGAGGTACTCACACAACAGAGCAGGCAAAGGAGCCTCTCTGAGTCTGGCTGTCTCTGATTAAGAAGGTCCCGTCCCTCTTCCCTTTAAGCAGCTCCTCAGCCTCTTTGCGTCTCATGCCACCAACATACCAGCTTCTCTCCTCCTGGTGAACATCTTCTGCGAGGGTGTACGGGCTTGACGGTGAGACGATGGCAGGGTTAGTTTTACAAGAGGAGTATTTCAAGAACATGATCTTCACCAATCAGTCAAAGCAGTTTAAGAGTTGAGGTAATTCAGACAAGAAGGGGATACTTACTCCTCTTCCTCGTTTCTGATACCAAGCCAGTCATTGATTTGGCTCTGCCTTGTGCCATGCTGGGTGAGCCATCTGAAAGGATAAACAACGTGAGGCTGCAAAAAGTACATCACTGGAAGAAAACCTAGCAAGCTAGCAGCTCAATAGCAGTTTACAGCTGTTGATTGTTTGACGCTAAAAGGAAATGCACGCAGTCATTAGGACATCAACATTTGCTTGTTTGAATTTCCCAAAGAGAAATCATTTGCTACAACAAACAACGGTCTTCTCATCGGGGTAAAAAAAAAAACAATATCTGAACCAAACACTGGAAATTCACAGCTGTGGGTTCATAGAGAACAGCTGATCACTCTATGTTTGTATCTCAGCTGTGTCATCGGTATGTCAAAATTTTATCAGATGAATTCAATCTGATGGATGTGACACAGTCATGTTAACACATCTGATTTGCACTGGGTTTAGAACCCGATGTGGGGGTCATCTGATACGCAGGCGGAGCTGTGAGGCAATGCTAAGAATGATGTACGGACACCTGCTGGCTAAAGAAGTCAAACAATTGCCGAATTGTTAAAGCCCCATCCCAATCTCTTTGTTCTGTCTTGTTATTCCTCTTTTTTTAATTGCTTGTGGTTCCCATCACATTCTGACCTGAACCATAAACCTGGAGTGTGATCTTGCTAATTATAATATCTTCAGACAAAATCTATTTCATACAGTACAAAAACTGGTGTCCAATACACTCAGTGGTCTACAGCGAGCTCATGGGTGAAACTTACAGCAGATACTGGTCTCGGATCTTCCTCAGCTGCACAAGGTCAGGTTTCAGCCCATTTATTTTCTTGTCAACCTCCATGTGAGCCAACACTTTGCCCTTGAGCTCCTCCTCCAACTTCTTCTTGCTGTTGTGGATTTCTTCGACTCTTGATTGGAGTTCATCCGAGTTGCTTTGAATCCTGGGTGCAGGCAAAGGCACAGGTTTAGTAAACGATGCAGAGGCCAATAATGCAATGAGAGGATTGTTGGTATGAAATGGGATGTGAACTGTAGAGGTGGCAGAGGCAAGCTTACTTCTCAGTCTCAGTACTGTTGTCCAATGTGAGGAACATGTCGATGTATTCCTTGCTGTAGCGTTCCTGAGTTTCACACTCCTCCTCAAAGATCCGAATAATTTCACTGAAAGCCTCGATGGCTGTCCTTTTGCTCTGCAGCTCCTGACAAGAGGGTTACGACACGTTAGTTTGGTGTCTTCACACTGACAGACACTTACTTCAGTCTACTGTTCACCTCTGGGCCTCAGTTCAAAAATATAAAAAGTGTACTCTCGCTACGATGAAGCAGCAGCACAGCTGGATCAGGCAACTTCAGCACTAAATGTCTCGTGTATGAATTTGAGCTGGAAAAGCAGCCTCACAAAACCAAATCTTCATAAAAGTTATGTCTAATTGAGTGTTTGATGGAAACATCTTGCATTTGCTCAGCAGTGGCAGATTTACTTGGTAAACAGAAGGCTCAGTGTTAAGGTAGCTGGTATACCTGGGAGGTTTTGTTTAACTCATCAAACAGGCGGTCGAACTCTTTGCTCTTCTCTTTGTATTGATCCTGAAAAATCCTCAGCTGCTGTCCAGCTGCATCAATGTCTACTTCCATCACCGCCTGCTGTGAAGAAACAAGAGTGGACAAGATATCTAAGACCTAAAAGCTTCTAAAGTTAATCACGGCCAAGTTGGCCTCAGTTTGTATTTTGACATGAAACGTGTGTATATATGCAAAATCATGTTGGAGCACAGGGCGGCTGTGTAACATACCTGCTGGTAACGAGATATTGGGTAGAGTAACCGTGTGTCCAGTTTGGAGTTGTACTGGGCCAGAGACTTCTTCTGGTAATACTGAATCAAGTCAACCACAGAGGGAAATCCCAGAGGCTCAGAAAAACCATACCGTCCACCATTATGGAAGATTTTTATCAATCTGTTGGTTCCGTCTTTTCTGCAAAAGTCAAACAATAGATAAAGTTACACAAGAACACTGTATTTGTTAAACGATGTCTGCTCTTTCTCGTGAATGTGAAATGAATGAGTGGAATGAGCTGAAGTGAAAGTGGTTTTAGGCAGAACGGGTGTAGTGTTGCTGACCACCCCATCTGTGCCAAACGCTTATCAACAAAGCTTCATGTGTGAAATCTAGTCCGTCCAGATTCGACTAAATTTAGACAGGAACCAAAACCTGTGTCTAGTCGCATTGTAAAAGTATTAAAACTAACCTTAAACTTTGAAAGCAATGAAACCTGACTTTCACAAACTACCCGAGCAGATTGAAGGATTAATTCCACACATAATTTACGCCTCACTGTCCACTCACATTGTGTTTGTAGCATGTTTGACATAGTTACCTTAATGTCAGCGTGTATTCCCTCTTAATTTGACTGGATGCATCACGGACCAGAAAAGTGCCGTCAGGAGTGTTCCTCATCATCTCGTTCACTTCCTCTCTGGACAGCATTGAAGGAGACGGGAACTGTCGGTAAAACCACAATAACTCGGCACTTTAAGCAATGCAAGGTAGTGAAGCACTCGATACCTCGGGATGTTGCCCCAGTACCACTCTGCTTCAGACAGCTGGTGCTCCTCAGCACTGCAGTCACACGCTGCCATGGCTTCGCTGATATTGTTGTCTGGCGGTGATTCTGACCACACAGGCAGAAAAATTGAATCAGAAGAAGAAGGCAACAGAAAAAAATCCAAGCAACTTTTAAATTCTTGTAATTTTTCCAACATTCAATTTTTCAAAGAGTTAATACTTCTTCAGATGAGCATAATAACTTGCTGCACACCACATAGCTTTCATTTAATTCTTGATATTACACTAACTCATTACAAAGGGTCATTTGTAACATGTCAAAAAATCTTACAAAATCACCTCAGAAGAAAAATTAAGCCAGTAAGTCCATTTTTTTGTTTTCTATTAAAACAAGCACTAAATTACTCTGTAGATAAAGTAGTTTTTTGTTATCATGCCACACAAGTGAAGTGTGCTGAGTAACCTGTTGCAAACAACACAGGGATTTTAACAAGTACCTCCTTGGCTCGTAGCGTTGGTCTTCATTGCAGAAAAATCGTCATCAGCGGAGGAAAGGTCCTTCAGGGACGCTGTTGGGTTGCGGCAGGGCCCCTCGCCGTCAGTCTGACCCATCTCAGTCCTCTCCAAGAACTCTGAAATGACAACCCAGCGAGACAGACTGAGTCAGTCCTGCACACCCGCATGGAAATGACAATCTGTGGCTGTTTATGCACACACTTCTTCGCCACCCCCTGTCAAGACGAGAGAAGAAGATATCGTTGTGTTGCCCGGTCTTGCACCATGTGGGAGACTGTCCAGACTCGTCTGCTGACAGGTGACACTGTCTGACTGCCTAAAATACCAGAAATGGCACTCCTCAATGCTCGGGCACACTCGGCTCGGCTCAGTGCTGCTCAGTGCCCGACCTCGCCTTGCCTCGCCTAACAAACAACAGCTGTCTGCAGCGAGATGCCATCTCAGCTTGCAAGTCTGTCATTATGTGCCACTGTGTACATTTGTGTTTATTGTCCCTTTTGCGGGTGTGGTTTCCCTTAATGGGGAAACAGAGAAAGGTAAGAACCTGTCTGTCTGGCTTCCTCTTAGATTGTTACACTTATGTGTAAATAGTTTATGTTTAGCGGTATGTAAACAAACAAATACAGGCGCACACATGTGGAGTGAGAGGCGTGCTGTGGGCACTTGGCATAAATTGAGCCGTCAGCACTTGTACTGGCATGCCGGGAGATGCTTTAAATCGTTTTTGCAGACAGAGCTGTATGTTGGAGGGATCAAAATGATGCTGTTGTAAATTTAGCAAAGCTATAAACTCGTTAACCCGAGTCTAGCGAAAGCAGTACTGTGTTAAAGCTTTCTTTGTTTAAAAAAAAAAGGTAAAATATTCCTCACTTTGTTTTTAAAATGTCAGCCTTTTTCACATTCTGAACAAATGAGTTCTTAACTGCCGAGGGATATTTTTTGTAAACCATTTGTTGAATTTGATAAATATTTGATAAGTATACTACTTTTTCATGTTCCATTTTCTGTCACAAAGTAAATTTATTTGAAATTTAAAATGTTGGTTAGACAAAGGATTTTTTTTAAACTGTCTGAAAAAAACTACTTTTTTTTCGAACCGTCTAATATTTTCTTGTAGTGGAACTAATGTTTGAGGAGGAATTCCTGTACACGAATATCAATGCATAGTAGCATGAAAATATATGATTCAAAATTCAGCCACAATATTTATTCTGTGCATCTAAAAATCGTGATAGTGAAAAAAATGGCAAATATTAGAATCAGTTTACTGTGTGATTTGACTACGTAACAGATGCTGCCATCTTCTGGTTCCTAACAGGGACAAATCCCACCTGTTGACACACATGTGAGCCTGCACATTATTGAGATGTTGTTCTTTCTGTCTGTGGCCGAATCTTTGCTGTGAACCACAGAGTAGTGTTTTTTTTTCTGCCAGGCATCACTGCTCTGCCTGAATAAGCCAGTGGAGCTAAGTCAGCTTTATTAGTAGTATAATTGAAATATGCATTGCATTAATAACATTAGCAAATAATAATCTTACCTTGATCTGCTGATAGAGCTGAAGGACTACTAGCCGTGGATAAGTAGGCCTGCGTTCGTGATTGGTGAAGCAGTGTTGACATCACAGGAAATGCAGGATGTGGCTCAGGATAATTCCCCATATGGTTGGTGTTGTCGTCCGTGACGACAGCCTCGTCCCTAAGATGGAGGGATGCGAGCGATGACGTTGGTAAATCATCTGGCTGGAGCTTGTTGTCCTCTGTCCCGAGCTGAGAACTGTCTGCGGCCATTCTCACTACTTTGACTAAAAAGTTCCTGCAGGGTTTTATTGAGGAGGTGAAGCAGCGGGCTGGTCGGTGCCACGGTGTCGTTGATCACATACTATCAGCTCACACTCACACTCATGGCTGAGGATCGTTGAGAGAATAGCATTGCAGAACTCATGGCTGCCCGGTGTTGTGGCGACGGAGCACATCCCTTGTTTTCAACCCCCATTTTGAACACATTGCGCAGCAAAGCGATGTCATTGCAGAGCTCCCCAGTTTTCACTTCCTTTGTATCAGAACGGGACGCCTCAACTTCCCAGCACTGTTTCCCTTCACGGTCATTTGCCGGATGCGAGTCGAATGTGCGAGCGGCCCGGGACCATCACTGCGTCAGCGTCCGACTGCTTTGTTCATGAACACTTCGGCTGCATTTGTTGCGCAGTCGCATTAATGGGGAGTCGCAGCCTGTTTCGTTTTGTTCGTCGTCATGCAGGACTTCGGATCAAAAAACCTGAAGCAGAAAAATCGCATTGCAGAAATCAGACCGAAAGTTTTGCGAGCACAAAGCCACATAAATAAAGACTGAATGTCACAGAGAAGGATTTGCAAAATGTGCACGTCAAAAAAAATCTTTGTTTTTGAAACAATCACTTTTGGTCATCGGAGTCATCAGGCATCATTTCCACATTTTAGCTCTGGAAAAAGTAATAGATTGTAGTATTTTTTAAATTAGATTTTTTGATCTGAACGCTGAATGCCGTACTCGTGCTGCGTCACTGGCATGACATACAACTTAGACAATAATAATAATACAGCAATAATAACAGCATTAGAGCTCAAATAAGGAATGTATGTTCAAATGACTGTTTGGTAGGATTCTGGCTCTCACCACTAACGATGAAAGCACAGAATGACATTGCTTCTGTCTCTTTTCTTGGCTTTTCATTGGCAAGTCAGAAGAAAAAATATCTAGAAAAATATGAAATGAATGTCACCAATAGTGTCAGCAGCATTCTAACATCAGCAGAAAGACTTTCAGTGCCACTCATTTGCACTGTTCTCTGCTGTCATCAGATCAGCAGGAGCAGACCGAGGAAATCTAAACCATTTTACCATTTTTGTTGGAAATGTGAGAAATCTCAATGTCTTAAAGAAAACAAACCATCACAGAGAGCTCCTCCAGAGGAAGCAAAGGATAAATAAAGCAAGTGCCTCCCAGCCCCCCCTCCCCCCGCAGTCGAGGCTTCCCTCCATGTCAATGGGTAAAAGCAGATTTTTTTGTGTATTTAAAAAAGCCCAAAAATTGCCACATCCCTTTTTGAAAATGTATATTTTTCCTTCATCTACAGGACAAATATTGTCAAAGCTTCTTCTAGAGAATCAGCAGTAAATTCCACACTCCCAGTCTGTGTTTAGGGTGAAGATTTGTCATATTTAATATTTTAACCATTCACCGTGTCGCTACATCAAAAACATTGACTGCCGACAAGTATATATTGGGATGCTGTTTGGGATTCATCAGCAATTTTTATTTGGGAAGTCAGAGTGAAGCGTTTTTACATAATGATTATAAAGCATTATATCACGTAACCCATTACATGCTGAAGATTTCATGAGAGCTGCAGCTAAATCCTCCTCTGAAGTGTCTGGGATTAGTCAGCGGTTTATTATTC
>JAUESF010000052.1:8118661-8138271 GCA_032274765.1 Malacoctenus tetranemus
TAAAACCTCATTTAAAAATCTAAAAGTTTCCACAAACGCATCAAGACGTGTATACAGCAAGACTGGATCATTTGGAGGTAGTTTAGGTGAAAAATAAAGGCTCCAGCTGCGAACTTACCAGCAGAGGAGACCAACATATGAGCAGGACGCACATGATCCCCAGCAGCTGGATGACGGTCTCCGTGGTGAGGCGCTCCCACTGCTTGGAGGACTGAGAAGTGCCCGACTTGGTCTTACAGCGAATAATCAGGCCGCGGATGGTCACCACGTTGCAGGAGAGCGTCACGAGCAGCGAGAAGATCCCCAGGGCGGCGAAAGTGATGGCGAAGAAAGTGTTGCCCGGGACCTCGGTGTCTCCGGTGCTGATGAAGCACCAGGTGCCCGGCCACTGGCGCGTGTACTTCCCGACCCCCGCGATGGGCAGCAGCGCGAACAGCAGCACCAGGCACCAGATGACGGCCAAGGTCTGCTTGGTCACGCTGGTCTTCATGTGGTTGGAGTACCAGTGGGGGCTCGTGATCGCCATGGCCCTCTCGATGGCCATGGCGCTGGCCAGGAAGAGCGCGCACAGGCCGAAGGTTGTCATGCACACGCCAAAGAAGGCGCACAGCCTCTCGGACGGGTCGATCCGCTCCCACTGCAGGTCCGCTCTGTACACCGAGATCACGATGGGGCTGGTCAGCAGCTGGCCGAACAGGTCGGTCAGCGCCAGGGAGCCGATGCAGAGCAGGAACGACTTTTTCCTCTTGTTCTCCTTCTTCCTGTAGGACACGCACACCAGCATGAGGGCCAGCGAGTTGCCCACCATGCCGGTGACCATCATGGTGATAGGGAATCCAACTGACACCGATCCACAGCTGGAGTTCTTGGTGACGTTGCCGTCGCGCAATGTTTTGGAGACGTTGGCGTCCAGCATCTGTCCTACGGTGGTCTGCGAGCCGTCCAGAGAATCACAGCTGTCCGCGGTCATGTTTCCTCGACGGGGACGAGCCTCTCAGCAGGGAACATCCCGTGTGTGTGAGTCCACCCTCATGTTTGCGCTCCAAACTGCTCCGGCTGAATGCGGTGCGTAAAAAGCGCGTCAGGGTCCTCGGAGCGGCGGGGGCGGGGACTCCCAGCGACGCGCGGAGGCACACACGTGAGAACGAAAAGGAACAAATGAAACCATCATGGGGGGGGGGGGGGGGGGGGGTTCATTTGAGCATTTTCAGTTAGTTCAGTTTGTGATTAGTAACAGGGAGTGTGGGACTTTTGTAGGGGTTGATGACTCCTGATGCTTGTGGATCAACAAGCCGGAGATCATTAAAAACTATACGGTGCGCGCACACAAGAACGTGTCTGCTGAGGCTGGAGACTAATCACCGCCAAGTAATGAGACACCGCCCCCACGTATCCGAGCTCAGGACCCCAGCGCGGTGGGTTCTCTTGAAGCGTCATCACGCTCCGGCGACAGATCGTTACGGTGAAAGTCACAGCTCAGAAAATGAAGTTGTGCGTCATCGGCGCGAGTATGAGCGCTCCATTAGGAAGATGTGCAGGCTCGATATTGATCACAGTGAATGTCCTTAATCGTCATCGAGTGCCGGGCAATCCGCCTAATTCAGTGAGGCTTCTATTAAAAGAAGCCTCCCGTTGATCAGAAAGTTAAGCAGAGATGAGTTCAGTCTGCTCGAGCTTGTGAGAGAACATTAACTGTGGTTGCATCATTAATAGTTTGAGCTGGTGTCCTCAGACGACGAGTCTAATTAGTTTAAAGGCCATAACTTAAAAGCCTAATGGGCTTTAATTAAGTGGACGAATGTTTTCTTTTCGCTCTCTCCGTGGGACAAACTGCCACCTGTTGACCAGAGTGAGAAGGACAACCTGACACCAGCCTTTGAACTGGAGATCAGAGACAGAGAGATCAGTGAGGACTTCTTCTCTGGTTACCGTGAGGCAGTTGTCAGCTCTGTCACCTTACAGCAGGCACGTGCAGAGGGGGGGTGCGAGGGGGGCTGGAGCACCTGCCCCTTTGCCCCTTGATGCCCAAAGTGCCCTTTCGTTTCTGTCATTCTTTTCTTTTTTTTTTTTTTGCATGTGTTGTGTGAAAGTTAAACGAGTTGCTGCGATTCAACCAGTCAAGGTCAGATTCTGTTTGGCGTTTTAGATTTGTCCTTCATGTGCCCTTTTCTAACTTTGAGCACCTGCCCCTCCAAAGGTCTCCGCACAGCCCCGCCTTAAAGTCAGAATTTCCACCTGCTCCAGCACATACAAAGGAAAAAATCTTCGTAGTGAGAAATTGACCAGTTTTCCCTCCCAGTACAAATTAATGCATGGGGTCATTTGGTGAACAAAGGTCCTTGCTCCAACTTTTCACAGAATTGTTTGTATGTGGTCACTCGAGTACACACACAGTCCATAAACTTGCATGAGTTAATGAACTCTTCATACCTTGTTTGTATGACTCTGTGTCTTTATGTCCTGTGATGAACAGGTGACGTCTCCTTAGCTGACATTTACCTTATAACAGCGCAGAGCAGTGACCAGGAGAAGGGAAAAAGTCAGATGAAGGACACACACCCCGAAAAGGTTTTCTCACCACCAAAAGCACAATGTAATTCCTGCTTTTGATATACACTTTGTATAATTTTGGTCATCTAACATTCACTTCCTGTTCTGTTCTTAATGAACTTTGACCCACCGTTATCCAACATGCTTGAATGACAACTTTGCAAAATCGAACAATTCTCACATAATTCCTTAATCACCTTTATTCAATCGAATCTTATTTTCCTCCATCTGTAGGCTCTCAAACACTTGAAGACTTCACTCTTCAGTAAATCAAACACACACACAGTTACCCAGAATCAATGTCGACAGGATTTTATTTACACGTGTACATTGTAGTTGTAGAACTTATCAGTAAAAAGACTGTACTGCCACATTTTACCATTGTTGTCTGTTATTCTTGTTGCACTAATCTGGAGCAAAAAATAAACTTCTTTATTTTTTTTTAGTAAATTCACAAGTTGAAGTAAGTTTGTTTAGTTTGTAAGTGACATCGTGAAGAGAAAAAACTACAAGAAAATCAAAATAGGCCACCGTTGTGTTCAAGTACATTTAAACCTAAAACAAGGAAATTTCAAACCGACTTCCATTTTTACTGAAAACGAGCAATATCAAAAAGTAAAATACTTACCTTGAAACCACAAAACAAAATATACATTTAACAAGAAAATAAAACAAATGGCCAAAAAAAAAATCCAGAAGTACATTTCTCTCTTTCGTAAAATGGTGCTCATGAATTTCATTTTTTTTTTCCTTTTCAAAAACTGAATTAAAAAGGGGGGGGAAAGAAGGTGATTTATTGGGCCTGAAAAAAGGCAACCGGGATATTTTGCTCCAATTTCCAGACGTGTGAGTTAAACGAACCGCCGTGAAGGGCAGTGGAGAGGGTTTGAAATGGAGTACAGCCTCTACAAGGTATATTTATGTGGATCGGACATCTATTGGTACAAACACTGGTCACAGATTGTGGGTTTCGTGTGTGTGTGTGTGTGTGTGTGTGTGTGTGTGCGTGTGGTTTCAAAAAAAAAGAAGGGAGCAGAGGGATTTGTGGCGTCCCTGCTGTCTGAGGGATGTAAGACTTTGGAGATTTGAAGGAAACAAACAGCATACTGAAGGGAGTGTGTTCTGTTTTCTTTTGCAACACAACATGCGCTCCGACTAAAACTCCTGTTTTTTTTTTTTCTCTTCAGAGAGGCTGCGTTAAAGTTATTTCTTTTTTGAACTGGCGTCAGAATGGGAGGATCCAGACGAGTGGCCGCGGCGCCTGGAAACACACAAACACCACGGGAAGAAGGGAGAGGTCAGCCGGCTCGGAGGCCAACGGCGCTGCACACATGAAGCAGGTTCAAGGTCACCAAATGTAAACCAGACAAAGTAATGCAAAAAAAAAACAACCAATGAGGCAAAGTGTGAAGGTATTTCTGTAAGTCTGAACTCCCGTAAGCCAGGCGACAGAACAATAATCAGTGCCAGTGTGGTATTCCACAGAAACCCAAACCTTTCGGACGATTGTGAGCGAGAGCGCCTCCGTTTTCTCCCCCCAGACGACGACCTGGAGCGACTGCGCTTCTGTCTCCTCTCGGGTGAGGAGGAGGGCGAGCGGGACCTCTTCCGGGGAGAGGAGCCCTTGCCAGACCTGGAGCTGGATCTTTTGGAGGAATAAACCAAGCACCGGGGTCAGTACGATCAGGGCGGGGGTCTCACCAGCGTGGGCATTTATCAAGCTTCCCTGATTAAAGAGCACTCACACCACTAATTAAAAGGAGCTGGAGGTTAATACATTCCAACCGCTGAGAATCAGCCATTGAGGGTCCTCCAAATGAGGTTTGATTCAATTATTTTCCTCTTTATTTTCTCAGAAATCTTTGGGCGACAGTGCTGAGAGATGCTTGATGAAGACCCCAGATGTCAACTTCGATCAAATTAAGTCTAATGCAGGTCCTCAAACGCACCATTTACACCCTAAAGCCATAACGAGCCCTTATTTAAACCTATATGGAGCGAGTGTTGTAAGCTTGTTCTGCGAATCTGAGCCTGAACAACTGGCCAGGCTGCAAATATCCAGTTTAAAACTGAACTAGGGGGAAAGAAACTAGGGACTCTCGTGGGGCTTTTTCTAGTTCCACACATACACTCTCCGAAGGGAGAGAGTGCATGTCACCTCATTCACCTGGAGTGTGACCTCGAGCGAGATCCAGATCTGGAACTGGATGAGCCTCCAGAGCGGGACCTGAAAGACAAAAGAAACAAAACCTTTCCAATATTTTCCAAGTGGTGTGCGCAGAGACGTGCACGAGTCAGGTGGTAAATGCACAGGCACTGGGGTCAGAACGCACTTTGAGGACACTAGTCGATGTAATAATACAACACGTCGCATAAATCATAACAGGAAGACAATGATGTCCTAAAATTAGTCCCATCGTGATTTAATCAATACATAAGAAAGGCTTTTAATGAGTCAATTTACAGTCTGAATAATGCATCTGTTTTCATCTACTGTCAAAAACAAAGATTACACTGTATAACAGGGATGGGAGGGAGTTGGGGGGGTCACAGAAGAGGGTGAACAACAAATAAAGAAAAAATGCACGACATTTATTTGAGAAGTGATCAGTGAATCAGGAGGAAGATTGAGCTGATACTGACATTTTGCCCGGAGTTACCCTTGACCTGTACCCGTTTACCTGGACCTCGACCGAGAGCTGGAGCTGGAGGAGCGCGAGGAGGAGCGGGACGACCCCGACCCGCTGCCCTTTTTCTTGTCCGGCTTGGCGCCGCCGTCGTCGTCGCTGGCGTCCAGGTCGTACTTTGACAGGTCGCCGTCGTCTTCGTCGTCGTCGTCCTGAAGCGAGCGAAGCGTATTCAGCATTATGAAGTACGATGAAAAAAAGAGAGTCGAGGTCTCAGTACCTCTGAAAGATATGAAGGTGAGTCTATAATATGAAGGTTTACAGAGTCAATCTTGCATGAAAGTGGAACTGGACTCAGATCAAAGTTAATTCTTACTGCTGAACTTCATAGCAGAGCTCAATTGAAAGTGATTCACCTCTCCTTGTTCCAATGCCACACTACACTTTGTGCTCCAGTCCTGCGAGTGTGAAAAATGTAGAGTCTTACATCGAGTTTGTACTTGGACAGGTCTCCGTCTTCATCCTCCTCCTCTTCCTCCTCCTCCTCTTCCTCCTTTGCAACTTCCTTCTTTTCGCTCTCTTTGGAGGACGGTGTGCTGCTGCTCTTCCCACGGTACTTTTTCTTTTTCCTCCCAAACTGTGGCCGACAGAAACAAAATCGTACAACCTTTAAAAAACGCAGCCCGCTGCCGCTCGGGCTCCCGCAGACGTCCGCGTTCCTGCCGAAGCAGCAAAGCGAGCGACGTGCCGCCTCTCACCTCGTCGTATTCACCGTCCGACTCCTCCCGCTCGATGTATTCGACGTTTTCCCTTTCGTTGAAGCCTCCGCCATAGCCTGACCGAAAACCAAACGAATAAACTCATCAATAAATCCGACCTGGATGCAAGAAGCAAAGTGAAATTGAGTGAACTGCTGGTTTACCTGTTCTCTCTTCGAGCTTGGCGTATTTAGGTGTGTTACACATGTTGCACTCTGAGCGTCGCGCCCAATTCACATTTCCACATCTGAATTGGAGGAAAAAAGAAGAAAAAAATGATGAATAAAAATTGTGAAAAGGTGCATTTTAATCAGAAAGCAGACTTAATCACACTGTATACGATGCCTCGAGGCCTATTCACTGGTATTAGCACGCACACTGGTCGATTAAACGCTGCTCCACAGCATCATTATGCAACTTGAAACATGTTGTGACAAGACGGATTAGAGGTGAGAAAACAGCACATTTTGAACCAACGTATGTTGATCACCGCGACCCTTTTCTCCCGTTGTGTTGCTGACTTCTGCCTCCACAATGACACTGAAGTTTATGAAAGACTCGTCAAGACTTGACGATGTAGGTGTTCAGTCTGATTCCTGATCTTCATGACCACATTAAAAGACGAGTCTGCTGATCATTTTGAATGTAACATAGTAATCTGTTTATCTACCGAAGGTGTGTTTACAGGACTGGGTGAGCCAGAATCAGCTGAGCTTTAAAGAGACTCAGGACAGAAGCTACATTGACTGTAAATATACACATGAAAAAAAGCTTTTAAAGTATCAAAAACGACGCCATGAACAACAAAAAGTGACAAACTATCACTTGAACAGCAGAGTTGCTACATCCTAACAGAGGATCAAAACGAGGTACTGCCAGAGAATTTCAACTGTGTTTTTAGCATTTCACAGACTTAGAGATGATACCACCAAGTTTCCCACTGTGAGAAACTGAACACAACAACCTTAGATGCACCTGAATGCATCAGGGTGCTGCAGAATGCCTGTCACAGCAGCTGCAAGGCCCACGCTACATTTACATTATTTATCAGCAAAGCAAATCAGAAGCAAGTGCAACACTTCAGCCCCACTTCAGCCCCAAACACAGAAGCAGATCTCTCCTACACACAGTGCAATAAAACGATCTTATCTGTATGAGGGGAATTCAGTCATCTCGCTTTGAGCCAGATATCCACGTACGTTTTGCATTGCCAGTCGTTGGCACTGAAGAGGCCTCTGCTCTTCTCCGCCAGCGTTTTCCCAATTTCTGTTCCTCCCGCTTTCATCATCTTTGCTTCTGTGGTCTTCTCTGTTGGGAGGGAAACAAAAAATAAAAAAAACACATGCTCAGTTCAGCAGTTTTACTCACTTTTTTGTCTAATTATACACGATTACAGCAAAGCCTTGTGCAAAGGGAATAAATGGGGCAAACCTCTGCCACATCTATTGCAACTCGTTCTCCTGGCGAAGTTCACGTTCCCACACCTGCAGGAGAGCAACAAAATGCATGTTTTTGTGAAAGCAGCGGGAGCTGAGGTGGTTGTTCTGGCAGGAACTGAATGTACAACAAAGCGGCGTTCCTGTGCAGAGGACCTGGAGGTGCATTTCCTCCATGTGCCTCTCCAGTTGCTCGACAGGACCCCTCCGCGGCCGGAGGCCTGCGCGCTGACCGCTGCAGCTGGCTTGTCCGTCAGGTTTTATTGCAGACTGCTTGAAACGCGATATCGCTGACTGCTGAATTGGGGACAACTTGGCTTCTCCGACGCGACACACACCCTCCCACCCACCCAACCAACTGACTGAGGTGGGCGACACCAACACACCAAGCAAGCTAACTGCAGCCAGAGTGCTAACTACTAAGTCTGCGCCCTTAAGTTGATGTTTAGATTATGTTTATTGAGAATTAAGTTTGACACAGGTCAACAATGTTTCATGTGCAATTAGCCTGCGGCGGCAACTTGTCTCACCGTTGACTCAGAAGCAAAAAGAACGCAAGTGGATGTCAGCTAATCAACATTAGCATGAGCCAAATGCTAACAGGCCGAAGCCGCACAGCGCGATCAGTCATTTAATCAGACGTGCGCTGCCAAATTCAACTTCCCACGTCGCCGCCTGAGCACTTACTTCTTATCGGGACAGATCCAGTCCCCATCGCTGACCCGAAAACTCTTGCCGGACATGTTTTGGTGCCTGTTAGCAGTGGCTGTGGCTCGTTGGCAGGGCGTGCTGCTGCTGCTGCTTGTACTGCTGCTGCTGCTCACGGTGTGTTCACGCAACGGCGCTCTGCGCGACGGCTCTGCCGCGTTCAAATGTCCGTCGGAAATTCCAGTGACTCGCCCTTTCGATCGTTGACGATGACGTTTCTAAACACTTTGCAGAGTTTAAACTCACATTTTATGTCTCTGGTAGTTTTCGTAGAAGTGCATGGACGCTTTGGGTGTTTTCTGTTGGGAATACCGCCAACAATTGATGATCACAGGCAAGAATTGCGTTTACTTTCATAATGACGGGAAGTATGTACCTTTTGTTTACATAAACAGTGAAATGATGTGTTGCATCCCTCCTTTCTTTTGAATTAACGAACCAGTATGCACCATAATTGTGAAATGAGTATATTTGAACTTTACATGCACAGACAAGTGATATTCCCACCTGTACTTGAATGGAACTTTGGCAAAAACGCAAATAAGGCCTAGGAAAATCACACTGACAAGAAAACACACAATTGAAATATTAACTCATAACAGAAAAGCAATATTAATCAAAAAAATACAAACAGCCAATGCTAGTGATATCCTAAGTAGTTAGAATTTAAACAGATTACGTTTTGCCAGTAACTCTTGCGCTGTTTACGTCAATTGTTTTTGTAACAGCATGTGCTCCATGTTTTGTATCATAGATTTGATGTGTTAAATGAGTGATTAGGAAGAAAGGTTGCATGCTGGGCTGTGGTTCAATCCTTTGCCTCACAGTAAGATAGCTCCTGGTATAAACCTGCTGGTCGATATGACCTTTGCACCTTCCGCTTGCATGTTCTTCCTGTACCTGTTTGGGGCTGATTCTAACTAAGACATGCGGAAAAAATGGTTTAGTCCCAATAAAAGATGATAAAGATATTAAACTATCTCTCTAGGCACCTGTATAATTACGGATATGTTGTAAATAAAAGATGTTATGTAAAAAGCCTCTTGTGAAGAACCTCAGCAGTTCAAATGAAGGGGGGCAGACGTCTGATCTTACCAGTTCTTGCAATGCAAAAAATCACCACTAGATGGCAATTAATACCAACATTTAACAGCGCGTCCCCTCGCACACCCTCCCTGTAATTTTGGTCCGCGCTCACAGAGTGAGACAATAAACTCGGTTGTTTGTGTGGATGGGGGCAACGTCAGGTTATGATGGAGGGGGAAGTTATTTCGGGGGACCGCTGCGTGCCTGAAAGTGCTTTCAAGAAATTAGTCAGACTGTTTTAGATAATGAAAACTTGTGATGGAAGGCTGTAGGAACATTGTCATCAAAGAAGAGATGAATGCAATTCATTATGATTCTCATTTAGTTTGTTGCATTAGTCGTACTTGAGATATTTGTGGAATGCAGCAGGGTTGGAGAGGAGTTATTGCCATTGATGAGATTTTGTGTTATTTAGATAATAAAGGGACACAAAGCGATCAAGCAAGTTTTGGTTATTCTGTGTTGTCAGTTCTGATTTTGTGAGAAATTATTGTACAAAAACAACAAACAACCCAAACATACACATGAATTGTTTCAGACCCAAGATTATGTTGCTCTAATGCGTGGATCACAGCCTTGGTTAAGTATCCAGTAGCTGCCGTTGGCATAGATTGATCTTTCACAGATTATCTTATAACAGGAACAGGAGGGGAAGAAAGTCCTTCTGAGACTCTCAAGTGCTCCCTGCTGAATACTTGCAGTCAAATAGGAAATTAAAGCCTATGCATAGTGGATAAAAATAAACCTATATACTCTGCTTTAGATGGTTATCTCCCTTTGATCCCCGTGCAGCACATACCCAGTGTATCAACTCTTTAATGCAACATTAAAGCTGTTTATTTGGGCGTCGTCTACGTGCAAATCTTTCGCGAATAAGTTTCATTCAAATTGTACCTGCGAAGTCGAAGCCGAAACAAAAGTACTTTGCACATACAGATGATGTAGCGCCGCAGCTCCAGATATCAGGCTTGTTAACATGCAGACAGTAGCAGGCCATATGTTGCTGACAGATAAATACCATTAATGAGGGTGAAGGAAGGGCTTTAAGCTGCGAGTCCCAGTTATTTTTTTCTTGCGATAGGATTTAACAGCTGCTACAGTTTGGAGCCCGGGCTGCTCAAGAATCGCCTTTGTCCACCCTCTCGGTCAAAGTAAAAGACCCTTGGAGGTCGCTGTCACAGCTGGCGTGTGACCCTGAAGCCCTGCCAGAAGCCATTTCAGTATTTCAGCCGCAGTCTTTTACTTTCTTTCCTCTCTGCGCTCAGTTTTGCACCCCCCCCACCCCCACCCCCCCTCCCGCCCCCTTTTGTCTTTCTATTTCTGACAGGGGTGAAGTGACATTGCTGAGGCATGTCCCTTATATCTCGGGCGAGATTGGTTTATTTAATTGAGTACACTGAAGATGAACTGAACAAGATTTTTTAATCATACATTGTTTTAATCATCGTGTATCTGTTAGGCAGACATGCACTTGATTTATGAGCCTTATGCGAGGCTTATTAGGACGAGGGGCCAGAGATGATAAGCTAGCAGAGGCAGGAGAGGCCCCCTCTTTTTTTGATTTCGCCTCTTGGTGTTTAAAGGAAATGATTCTTGAACCTTCATCAATACAACTCATAATATAATACACAGGGGCCAGAAGTTTGATATTGCCTGCGAGAGCGCAGCCCCCCCACCCACCCCCACACACACTCGGCTGGTTATTTGTTCACTGACAGGCGTGGTTCTTTGTGCTGTTTGAGTTCTGTTTATTTCATCAAATTCATTTTTTTCCCTTCTCCTCATGAAGTCGGCTTCGTTTCTTCCTCCTGATAGTGGGGGGAGACGTCGCCACTCGCAGGTCTCAGTTCAGGGTGTTTTGTTTGCAAGCTTTCGGTGTCGCTCAGAGGGGGGAAAATAAAGATAGAAGGAAAATGAATAACCGACGAGAAGCCTCTGCAAATACTGTTTTTGTTGATATTCGTTTGCAGCACCGAGTTACATAAAAGGACTCAGAGATTTGGGCAATTAGATGGGACTCTGGTTAGCACCAGAGTAGCTTGATTGGTGGCAAAGGTCTCTTAACTTCGCTGTGTCCTTTCCCGGCCATTGTTCAGCCTGCCATCTGATTATGTTCTGGGTCAATAACACTACTAAGAGAGATTTTTCTTGGGTGTCAATGAGGCTTTGGCTTGACTCACGCCGTGCTGGAGCCCCGCGGCTGGTTTCTGGCGGAGGGCTCGCGCACAGCAGAGTCCCTGACAGGGAGAGGCAGCCATGTATGGAGGCTTTGGAGGGAACCTGCTGCAAGCCACCGGGGCTTTTTCGCTCCTGACAGATGGCAGGGAGCTGTTCCATAGAAACAAGGGGCAGGGCGAGAGGGCGAGGAGCTGGAGAGGCGAGATGACTTTGGCACCCTGTCCTCGCTTCTCATCTCGATATCATGATTCAGCATTAATCAGGTGGTCGTACATGCCAAACAAAAGTCCGCTGCGGGTCTGTTTATTAACTGGACTCCATTCGTGCAGCGCGGCCTGCCTGCCTGCCTGCCTGCCTGCCTGACTGCCTGACTGACTGGCTGGCTGTTCGGTCACATATAGAGGACAGTCTAACACAGGCGGAGAGGTGGCTCTTTGTTCAGAGTTGTGGTAGGTGAACTGTAAGGTGCCAGAGAAGCCCATCAGAATTATATAACGCAGACTACTGCACAGTGAAACAGCTTGTGCCGGGAGATGTGCCACTGCATTGTGCCGTATCTCTTGTCCTCTCATCCGGCCCTTATCACTAAAGCACATTCATTTCGGGAGCCAGGGAGCGTGCATTTTACAACCCAGCCTCAACATTTCTTGTAAAAGCAATCTACAAAGCCCGATACGATGTGTAAAATTTGAAACTAATAAATCTGGTGTTTAGCAGTCATAAAAATGCAGGATGGAGCGAGTTCCACTGGATCATCAGTTTTGATTGTGTGAGCGCATTAAAAGCGCTTTGTGCTCGGCGCTCGTTCGCCGCCGCAGATAGCTGGAAGCCGTTCATTTTGAGGGAGGGTTCGAAAATAATTATTTTAACCCAATTTTCATTCATTTCATTTTCGCGCTGAGGGAAAACGGTCACGGTTTCGCGTTTGGGGGGGGAAAAGCTCCTCAAACTTCGATGAAAACATGTTTTCTCTTTCGGCGGCGTGCCACGGAGCAGAAGCAACCGTGATACATTACAGATGATGTACAGCGTTCCTCGCTGACAATATCAATGCGTCATGTCGAGCAGATCCTGACAGGCCACAGACAATTGGACGAGTGATGTCGGCGCGCCGTCTCGGGCCAGACGTTGTTCTTCAAATGGGATCAGGGAATCGCGCGGGTAAAGTGTTTACAGGGCGAGAGGCGAGCCCACTTGATGATTCCCGTGCGACCAAACAAAAATGCAATATCCAAACCCCCGCCTCCATTAAAGAGGGACCGGAGGGACACTCTCCAGTGTCATTTCTCAAACGGGTTTGTCAGGTCTGTCGCGCGGACTTCTGTTTAATTGCCACGCATCACTTTTGGGGGAACTCGGAAAGGGGACGGAAATCGATGCGGCTCCTGCTCCGACTTCAACTCAGCAGAAAGCATAATTCCGAACAATTACAGATACCGCAACTTAGTTTTTTTTTATCTCCCAGGCAGCGAGGATCACCTTCTTTTGACGGTGGGTAAGACACGATCAGCGATTTATCAATTATGAAACATTATTCATGAAACCAGCCGGATGATTTCATGTTAATATTGAGTTGGGTTTGGCCGGCGAGCAGCCGTCTCTCTCTCTTTCTCTCCGTCTGGATGTCGCATGTTCCCGTTGTGCTGGAGAGAAAATGAGAACGAGGAGAGGCAGAGTGAGGGGAAACTGACAGATGGACAGAATAAAAAGGAAGAAGAGATGAGTTCACAGTAAACAATACTCAGAGCGTAATTAAGTGACCTGACTTCAATTAGACACGTTATGCGAGGAAAATTGTTTTGGTGGTTTGACGCGCTGAACCGTGCATTTGATCCCACAGTTCTCCTCCTGTTATCTTTAGCCCCTCCCCCTCCCTCTCAGCCCCGCCGCCCTTCCCTCACTTCAAGTTTCCCCGTCAGCTCCTCACCGCCGGGCTGACAGTCACTAAGCAGGTAATCTGATTGCCATGTAACAATGGCTAATGCAGAGAAAATGCGAAGCAGCTTGGACGCCGCCGTGGCCTTTGCGTCACCCGGCTCTCCTCTTGGCGGTGACACAGTCCTGGCAGTGGGGTGATTAATGTGATAGGTGGAATTTGTCTCGTTATGTTGACACCGGCTAATAAATGCCTTGTAAACAGCCAGCCACAGCTGTTAATGCATCATCATAATCCAGGATTAGGAGGTGCCAGGCATAGCCAATAAATGCAATTAGGGCTCTGACAAAAATTAATTCGCCCATACTTTCCCGCGCTCCGTCCGTTCTCGGGGAAAACTCGAGTGTGTTGGATCTTCGGGGTTGCGCGGGGATAAACGAGTCAAAAAACCTCCCCATTAAATAAAGAGCTTTTCACCCAATTTGTGTCAGCTACAATACATAATTTGCGGAATATGAACTCCAAGTGAGATTGAAGTGAAAACAAACATCCCAGCTTTGCTCCTCCCTGGCATCATGGAGTCTCTGACAACTGAGTCTGTCGGGGGGGGAAACTCCCCCTCCCCAGAAACCAGCAAACCAGCTGTGAAAGGAAAATGTGGAAATGGTATTGGAATAAAAAGTCATCATGCAAATTTTGGTGGTTCATCCCCAATATATGTGTGAAGACCGACAAGACAGGTGACTTTTAAATGGGACTGGCTATTAGCGAGGTCACCCAGACAGCCATTAACTACCTGTCAGTCTTCTCCGTCACGCCTCATTGGTTAAAGTTCTGATGCAATTCCTCACGTTTTTTACCCACACGGCACTTTTTTTTTTTTTCAGCACCTGGGACTTTGGCGTGCTGTTTTTCTAAAGATTTTAAAGACTCCCCCCTTCTCACCTTCCCTCAGCTTCCAGTCAGCCTGTCCTATTACCAGAGTGATGGTCAATTGAGATGATCAATTTGCATAATGGAGCATTAAATTGGGCCCATCACAACCACCACTCAGCAGCTTGCTCCCATGGAGGGCTCACTGAGAATGGCAATTGCTCTTGAAGAGGGGACATGCATCCTCCTTGCTGGAGTATCCCTTTCACCATGCAGGCAGGAGCATTTGGCTGGCGAGTATAGCGCCAGCCACTGAATAATGTAAGCTCTTATTCATGAGTAATCTGTAACCGGATTGAAAAGTTCGTGCTAAAGGTGAGTCCAAGAATGAGAGAGAATATTTACGTTCAAATGTTAAAGTAAAATCTTGGAATCAGATAAAGAATTTCACTCTTCTCTCTTTTTGTTGCTTTCCCTCGCCGCCCTTACCTGCTCGAATAAAAAAAGTACGACTCTTCTGAATTATTCACCTCAGAAAAATCAAACTGAACATTTTTTTTTGGGGGGGGGGGTAGGGGGGTGGTGGGAAAGGTTTTCCACACCTCCCCTCCTAAATTGCCATGGCGGCGCTCGTCTGTTCTGATGAGCTGAACAATGTGCTTAATTGCACCCATCCTCAAAGTGACCAATGGTCCTTTTTTTTTTTTAATTTTTTTTTTTTGGACACAGAGCAGATCATTTGATTAACACCCACCAAGAAAATCTGAGACTGTTATCGTAGGCAGATTAGTCGGGCTCTTTAGAAGCATGTCAGCGCCTAAGGACCTGTGACAAATTGCATCCAGAGAGCTGCCGGGATCTGAGGCCGGCGGCCTGTGATTGATGTGCGTGCTGCGTGAGTGGCAGGGAAGCGCCAGATAGAGCCATCATGGCCGTCCTCTCCAACATGTTGCCTTTGTTTGAGGGAGGGGGGAGGGGGAGGGTATTCTCTAGGGGGGCATCGTGCTGTCCAGAAAACAATATGGCAGAGGCTCCTTGGTGTGCAGGTTTTGTTAACTTGCCATTTTTAAGTGCCCATTTGGCACAGCCCGATTCGGTTTGCTGGCGGTTAAAGCAAATTGCAGGAAATTGAGTGCACCGCGAAGATGGACTCAGATGTTTTCTCCCACAATTTCATACATCACTTTGTTCGCTAAACAACTCCTCCATTCATTGCGATTTCACAAGCGTGATTCGCCGTGGAAAGCGGCTTTTGTGCTCACAAGTGATTCGCCATCGTCATGAATAGTAACTGGGAAACTTTAATTCCCACGAGTGAGTGTTACCTTTTCCTGCCACGAGCAGCCCGCTGGGCTGCTGGCAGCCTATCAGCCGCCACCTGACAGGTGATTGACAATAAAGAACTGAGGGATTCAGAGGGAGGTGTGAGGCAATGATCTGATGTGTTTTTATGAAGCTTTTGTCAGATGTTTTTTTTTTTTGTGACATCGCAATTGGATGAAAAGTGTCAGCGGAATATAATTTGGCATTTTGACAAGAAGCTCTCTCAGAGGAGCCAAATTTGAGGGCAGGTTTATTAAAAAGTGTGCCAATAAATTGCTACCCAAAAATGAGATATTGACTTTTTCTAAAGGTGTTTTGGCAACCGGTGATTGATGTGAAAACGACTGAGGGGCCAAAATAAACCAAACGTGGTTCTGATTCCGACAAAGGCAATTTGTGTTTACTGTGACCAGCGTGCAGTGTTGCATGTTGAACTTGAAAGGCCTGTGTGAGGTTTCCATTGTCCGCCTGTCATCTCCTCACTACTAATTATTTAGAAAACCCACAGACAGCATGTGTTTGTATGACTTTACATGTGCTTGCTTTCACATGTGGTTATTTGGCTGCTAGGTGTGTATACAAATGGGCTTGTCTTCAAATCTGCCCATATGTGTCTCTGTGGGTGAGCAGGAAAGCCTGTTTGGATCTGCTTTGTGCATGAGAGTCTGTGCTTAGAGCGGCACACCGCCTGGTTGGTCGGGGATTAATTGGTAAGACTCTGCATGCATGAGTGCAATCTAATTTACCTCCATCAGTTGATACACAATTGTAAAGGTCCCTAAACAGGCAGTGATGAAATACATCGGAAGGTCTGGTTCCGTGTCTGCTCTGGTTAGTACAAATGCAACCTGCTGCCTCCACTCAGCGCTGTGTCCACAGCTGGAGCAGCGGCGTGCAGCTATCTGACTGGAATCCAACGCGCTCCTCATTTCATTTCAAATGTCACGCCCGGCGGACAACACGGCCGAGTATTTGCTCCTGTACGCTGCGGATCCATACCATTAGCATAAACGGGGAATCAATTATTTCAGCTCCTGATGGAGCTGATTATGCAGAGACAATAAAGGCAGAAGGAAGGAGTCATAATTACAAGATGACCTGCGACGCCTTCCCTCCACCACCAGTGTCCCGGCGCCATGTTGATATTTCATGGGTGAATCGGTAATTACCTGATAAGAACCACGGGAAACATGGGCGAGCAGATTGGCCCGTTTTGCCAAAGTCCTCGAGTCGAGCCGCCTGCACCGCCTCGACATCGAGCAACTCAGCAGCTACAGCGACTGTGCCCCACTTCCCACTCGTGCGCGCTTCCTCGAACGCGCAAACAACAGCCACTCGTCACGCGCGGCGCCTGTAGAAATGTTGACTCTTCAATTTACATTAAACGCCAAACTTAACTGGTGTGTCAGACTCTTCGTGCTGCTGCCCGTTTGATGATAATATCCAGCGTGGCTCTCTGTGGGTTGTGGAATACAATTCAAATGGCTTTATCTCCTGAGGCAGAGGTGCTGTAATGTGCCAGGCACTCAGCGGCACAGCCCACAACCAGCCAGCGCATAGAAGTGGGGCTAACCACTTCCATCTCATGCCTGTCAGAACGAGAGGAGGGCAACAGGGAGGCAGATAGAGTGAGCAAAAGAAATATGTGTGAAAGAAAAAAAAAAAAAGGGGGGGGGGGAGCTGGCGGGTGGGGGCCACAGCTACAAGTTTTATCCCCCGGAGTTGCTCCTGAATAAAAACCTCACCTCATAAAATTGTCTCTGTTGGGCGGCGGGGGAAAATGTCAGCGAGGTAGCATTAAAAAGAAGGCACAAATGGCGCTTTGCTAAATGAGGAGTGTGCCCACGTCCCCCCCCCCCCCACCCCCCCACCAATCAGGCCCAGGAGCTT
Source organism: Malacoctenus tetranemus (assembly GCA_032274765.1). Taxonomy (NCBI): domain Eukaryota; kingdom Metazoa; phylum Chordata; class Actinopteri; order Blenniiformes; family Labrisomidae; genus Malacoctenus; species Malacoctenus tetranemus. Next base: position 8,135,967 of record JAUESF010000052.1, read on the forward strand.
TTCCCAGCTATTAACCCTTTTACCAAACCAGCCCCCAAGCCTCATCTCCCATTTATGAATTGCTCGCTTTGAACCGACCGGCATGCATATCAAGCAGAATCTTACTTGTTCCTCCACTCTGACGGGCTGCAGGAAGCCTAGTGTGAGAAACACGGGGTAGCCCACTGTTTTCACCACCGCACGGCATTAGCAAATGTGTTGCAAGATGTTCTGAATTATTTACATCCCCGGAAACACGGCATCCTGTTACGAGGACGACTTTAAAGCCTCCCCCCTCCGTTCCCTTTTCCCCGGTAATACTGTTGACTATATTAGCGTGAACAAGCAGTGCACGTGCGCGCCCGCGCGCTTCAGCTGGAGCAGGAATCCATGTGAGATCAGACACCGCTTCGTCATTTCTGCTTTGCCGTCCCACAGCTTGCTTTGAAGTGCCTGGCTGCAGAGAATAATGAGGATGCAAGGTCATTTGGGAAGGCTTGGGTAACAGCCCACACACACACACACACACACACATACACAGAAACAAGCACACACATAAAGAAAAACATCTCTGAAATCCCTGTACAAGGGCTAGAGGAAGAGGAAAGAGGCACTGAAAAAGTCTGAGGGAATCGCTTAGAAAGTTTGCTTTGGAGACATATTGAACTTGATGTTTTATAAATACAGAGAGCAGGCAGAGTCAGATGAAATGCGCTGGCCGATGATTGCTATTTGACACGCTGACACCAGCAAAATATTTGTGATTAGTCGTCGGACTCCTCTGGAGCCGGTTTCGAACCGTTAAACAAAAGGTCAGAGCCCACAGCTTGAACTGAAGTGACCTGAGTTGCAGCTTTTGGGTTGCCAGTCGTGTGAATTTGAGTTATTTGCCCATAAGGAAGCAAAGCAGTATTTCAATGCTTCCTAACTGGTGGGGGAAGACGCAAAATGACTGTGGCACGTGTGATGGACACAACAATAAATGTGACCTAATGGTGCAACCTCCCAATTGTTGGGAGCCGGGTTTTCCTCCACCACTTCTCCAGCCTCCAATTCTTTGCAAATCATGCCACATCGCTGCCACCTTTCGAGACAGCTGGGCCCAATTGTCTCTGGCAGATGTCAAGGCATCCTGGCAAAGCAACATAAATCTGGGACACTTGGACCCTCACTAGCAGACGGGGCATCTTGGAAGTCCAAGCCGCCACAAGAGGACACTGTGGACATGGCTGCCTTGGGGCTCATTTATTAACACAGATGTCATGTTCATTTTCGTTTTCCTTATCATTTCGTACTACGTGAGCTAAACGCCGCATGTTTTAGATGAAAAGAGGTAAACGGGAATGTGTTTTCATCACCACATGTGAAGTTCAGAGGCCTCTTATTTCTCCGTCTGTCTGAGAACGAGGGAACACGTGCAGCAAAGTGAGGGGGCTATATGGCTATTTCACTGTCTAATAACCTCTGTTGAAATGAGGGTTTTGGGGATTGAGATAACAAACGATTATCACTCTGTGTTATTGTGATAAGCATGCAAAGAAAACTACACACAGACACGGGGCACAGCCAATTATGAATATGAAAACCTATTCATGGAGCCGAGCCTCATTCTTTTCAGCCTGTAACAGCCTGACACAATAGATATCCTCCGCTGATTCCCAAATGACTTCCTGTCATGTTGATACAGACACAGGTTTAGCTGGAGATCATGGGTGTGGTAAATTATAAATATGGATGTCTAATCACTGAGCAAACACCATTAGGCCACAATGCATTATTCCCCTCATTCCCATGAACACTCGTACTCATCGCCGTTCCTGCTGCATGCATGTCCATGAGAGTGTATAATTATCAACGGGATCACCGAGACACCGAAGGAAATCAAAACAGCAGCTGCTTGTAAAGCCTTCCTTGTCGGGTATTTCAAACAAATGTCACTTTGGTCCGAGTGAAGTGCCGCTTTAAGAAGAATGAGGAGCCGCATTTTATTCCCTGTATTTACATAAATATCCTATTGACGCAGAACTAGCTGTAGTGGCTGTGACTGTGTTAGTATATCAGCGTGGACACTCAAATGCAGCTTTCCCCAAGCGGTTCCATTTACTTGCACTTATGTTAATGCAGCCACAGTTGTATAGGGTATTTATGGAGATGGTAGAAAATAAGTTTGGCTGCCTGTTTGTTCCTCGATTCCTCACTCGTACCAATACTCGCTCAAACAGGAATAGTTCTGTGTGAGGGCGTTTTGGCAAGTGATTCTCACAACTAGAACAAAGTAGCACAGTACACACAATATTTGCTATCATCAGTAATGGGAAAAATTGAT
>JAUESF010000052.1:8210177-8242084 GCA_032274765.1 Malacoctenus tetranemus
AATGTTTTCCTCTCTAGCTCGAGTCTCAGTATAGTTCTCTCTATCGACCACATCAACCTAATCAGCATTAGTACTCCTCGAACCAAGATTCAACGGCCAACATAAGATAAAACAGCTCAGAGCGAATCAGCCAGCTAAAATCCTCTTGACTGATCCAAACTAAAAACAACCACAGAGAGGAAACACAGCCAATCAACCAGCGTGCCATTACATCATGAAAGTGATCGCTCTTATTTCCTGAAAAAAATACGCTCTTACATTATGCTAATGCTAATTCTGTTCGAGAGCAGGACTGGAGATCAACTCAATGAACTCCAGAGACTCTGGCACCCTCTGATAACTGGGGATCACCCTGAGGATTGCTATGAAACCAGTCTTACTAAGTGCAAGTAACATGTAATGCTACACACAATGCACCACATTATACTGAATGTGGTGCATTATGTGGATTTTACATGCAGCCTCGAGAGGTTTTTGTGTATTTGTTTACTTCTTTAGTCGGCCTATTATATTCATTATGTAAGTTGCAGGTTTTATTCTCACAACATTGCTTATCTGCCCTTGAACCTGTTTGCCTTTTACAACAGGTCTTTATTCTTTTAACTGGGGAAAGCTCGCTGGCTCCGAGTTCCACCGGCCCCCCAACACATTGTCTATTTACATCGGCCAGGGAGCGAGGGGTCAAATATGATAGATGACATGCCATCTGCTTATCAGGCCCTTCCAGAGGTGATTGGAGAGTTAGTGCTCGGTGAAAATGAAGGTCAACACATCACCTCAAAACAAGCCATACAGGACAGGAGTTGGGGTGGCAGTGCGTTGAGGGTGTAGAAAAGGGTTTGCACGGCTCTTGATCTGGCCATCATATCACAGATAAGGGTGGCAGAAAACGCTCTGCCAAAAAGGATTATCTGTGGGTAGCGCAGTGTGTCTGACACTGGGCATGCTGGGTAAGTACAGACAGGGTTGTTTACTGTGGAGGCTCCTCCAGCAGTTTAACACACTACTTTCAACAAGTTCAGTCCACCGCAATTTATACCATCAGTGTGCACATAGAAAACCCAAATGTAGCCTTATCAGTGGGAGATACTTCACCCACTGAATATTTTATAAGTGCAATATATTTATACAGCCATTAGCAGGGGGTGACTCACAAACCCAAATAGTCACATTAATGATGGTATTATAATTGCCACTTGACGCAACTTAACTTCAGCACTTCTGGCTCGTGCTTCCAAGTATGGAAGTGTAAATGGAGTGTATACATTGTCGCTGCACAGGCCAAAGCCTTTGGAAGCTGTTGTTTGGGGAAACTGCAGGATTTTTCCATTCGCAGGAATCCGCACGTGGCTCGTATCAGGATGAAGACTTCATCCGAAACATCTACGGTACGAACATCTGAGCGGCGGCAGAAGACGCACAGGAACTCGGCTGTGGTTGATTTGGAGTTTGTGATGGTTGCACAGGCAGGGAAAGTGGAAGAGTCTCTGCTGTGTGTGAAGTTTGAACCAAGGCGTGAGGATAAAAAAAACAGACCTGTTTAAAATCTGTTAGCCAGCTTACCTCAACTCTCACGAAGTGTCAGACTATTTATCTGCAAATGCAAAAAATGTCTATAAATAAAACATAAGGAGAGAGGAGCGAGCTTGGAAAGGACGCAAAGAAAAGACGGAGCTGGTGTTACGTAACTGTTGATGTGCAATGAGTGACAGTGATTAGTGTGACTGACTTTGTCTGGGGTGAAATAAAGGACACGCTGCTCTCGCCTGCTCGTTCAATGACATTCAAGAAATCCAATATCAGTCTGTAAGTATCAGCGTTCTCTAGAACAATGTCCGGAATAATCCCGCTGGAAATTAAGGACAGACTGCGGCATCAAAAACCCATTATTGTGTCTTTAAGCCAAAAAGACTTTAATGTTCTTTTAGTTTTTACTTCCATCAGTTTTTTCGGTGAACACATCACTCTCTCCTGCAGCCCACATGAATCAGGTTGGCTTAGTATTTAGGTTATTGATAATAATCAGTATTCCAGTAGTCCTTGTAGATACGCAGCATATGCTGGAACATATGTTTCAAGAAATATTGCAGGAAGTTGGTATGCAGTGCTGCAGGGGACGAGAGCAGGAACCCTTTGCTGTTAATGGTTGGCAGAAATATGAAATATTTACCTCAGCATCCTTTGGCTCCTCCATGAAAAATTACAGCAAGTGACAGCACTCCAGAAAAGCATTATAGTCTCAGCTATCCCCCTTCAATACACATTGATAGCAGATAGAAACCAATACTAAGCAGAAATTAAAAGGCTCTTTTCTATTTACAGTGGATAGCCTCTGGTGAACTGGGTGAGCGCACACAAAAAAAAAACCATCAAACAAACATCAAACATCAAACCGATGCTCTTTTATCAACATTAATTCCCCCCGAGGGGAAGTATGAATACAAAAAAAAAGGAAGCACAAAGTCAAAAAGTTACTAAACTTTATTGAACATTGCTGCGAATACATTATGTATAAAGGCTTAAGTTAGAAAGCGCTGCAACAGTATTTCGAAAAACAGCTCGGGATTAAACCGCTAAAGCACCGCCTTGCACGGTTTCAAAGAGCGACTAAATATGCTTCGGAGCATCTTCCAGTAACAGTTAGTCTAATATTTACAAAGTGATGGCCAACAGAGAATATCAATTTGGAACTTAAGAGGAAAACGCCAAGTTGTGGATTCACTTCGAAGGCCTCGTGCAGCGCAATATAAACAAAAATGTGCCCTCAGGTCTAACTGGTACAAACATCAGATAAGGGGAAAAAAATGGTATCAGAAAAGCATAACCTACGCTTGTTTAAAGTCATCTTCCAAGGAAGACATTACCCCGATTTCAGACATAAATTAGCCAGCCATCCTTTGATTAGGGAAGCTTTACAGGCTTACAAAAATAATTTGATTAACACAACTCTCAGGGCCTTGGGGAGCTGAGTGAGTGACTTTTGTGTTTTGGAGGACTTTGGGAGAATACTTAATAAGGTAGATTATCTCTTTGATGCTGCGCTCTGGCCCTTGAATAAAGAAAGATATATGACCTCCCCCCGCTCCGAATCAATCCCAAAGAGGTCTTTGATAAGCTGCTAGAACCTTTACGTTGCATTGCGATGTACATTTCACCGCATCATTAGAAAGAAAACTTTGTTGATGCACGTGTGCCACTTTCAGGGCGGCAGTCTGGATAGGATCAGTCCTAAAGGAAGCAGCGCTATGGATCAGGTCCATGTGTTTTATGGCCGACTCCACACATAAACCTTCATAGCCCAATTAATCTCTTCCTCCTATCTCCTACAGCTTAATGCTGGGTCGAGAGGAGGGTCAAAATAATGACTCACATGCACGGCTTCCAAGATACACAACAGCTTTACTATTACTTTTTCTGTAATTAGTTTGGATCATACTATATATCAGAGGGGTGGCAAGAGGAACGCGTTACAAAAAATTAGGGCAAAGGAAGGTAAAGATGGGAGAGAAGCAGCGAACCAGCATGCGGATCATCGTCACTAAGCTGCGGCAGATCTGGTTTTTTGAAACGCTTTCACACACAGCGACACACAAACTGCTCGTGGTGTTTCCTAAAACAGTTGCCCCGTATGCTGCGCCTTCATGCAATGGCAAGAAATGCCGCGCGGCACAGTGTCAGGAGCATTGTTTTCCTGCATTGTTTCCCTACTGTCAAGTGATTTGCGTAAATAAATAGAGGAGGACGCCTGTGGGAGCATATGCTATTATCACAGATCTGCATTTCATTGGGATGACAGGGTGGCGCCATCCCAGCTGCTTCAGAGCAGTGGAGCACTGCTTTATGTTTCAGTAAATGCATATACATATGCTGGAGATAAAACAAGCCGAAGACCTTCAGTGTCAACAGAATGTGGGGCTACTGCCGTTTTCCACGGTGGAAAATAAATAAAATCTTGTCAAGAAGCAGCGACAGATGGTTTCTCTTTCCATCAGTTGTAACCTCCCAAGTGTGAACAAAAGGGTGACAATTAAAGGGAGGAAAAAAAAGAAAAACAGTATAATGTGTCAATGATGTTTTGGGCCACCACAGACCACCTTGATAACAGCTTCAGTGCAACTTGGGCTTTATTTTCCTGGAAGTCTCTTAGGCTGCAAGGACGAACGACCAAACATCATCCCTTTTTATCCCTTATTTGCTTTGTATAAAGGTGGCACCGAGCAGCTCAACAAATCATCTGAAAATTATCCCACTGGTGCTCAATGAGCTTGTGACGGCAAAGGCCACAACATATGATTCACATCACTGCCACGCTCATTAAAGCGTCCAGTGACCCCTTTTGCTCTGTGGATGGAGGCATTGTATTCCTGAAAGGGACCACTCCCATTACGGGAAATGGTTCATTACGGGATAAAGGTAATCACTCAGAACAACTTTGTATTGATTTGTAGTGAGCGCTGCCTCTAAACGACTCCAACCATGCTGGCTGGAACCTGACCTAACCTGAGAGACTTTTCTGTCCATTTACTTGTCCATGGAACCAGTGCATGTGAATGCGACTGCCAATCCCCACGTCCAGCCCTGCCTAATGTCGTCCTCATCCTGCATCTGAATGCAGTCTTCTTGCCGAGACTACTAGTCTTTGTAACGAAAGCTCCCATCAAATTATCCTCAATAACAAACTGTCTTTCAAAGTCAAAAAGATTTTATTTCTAATGCCGCCTTCATGAAAAGCCAGAATCAGGTCAGCCAGCTCAGTATTTCTGAAACACTCCGATGAGCATAACTCGATGTTACCTGCTTAACTGCACCCACCTGCAGTGAGCGTGTTTATCCTCTCAATTAGACAGCTTTCCCTTTCATGTTTGTCACTTGTCTGAATCTGTTTAATATTTTCATTTTAAGAAAAGTAAGAGCCAAAAAGGAACCGAACAATCTTCCAGGGATTCATTTAAGTTCTAATAGATGAAAGAAACAGTTACATAGGAACGAAAAAAAACGATTCACAAAAGCGTTTGTATGACTAAGACACAATTTGCATCATGTGTGAAGGAGATAATACAGAAACCCGTTCCAGTAAAGGACCTTAAAATGTAATTACATGTCCAGTAGGTTGTGCTTTTGTGCAGGAACAATGTGAGGTCACAGATTTATCACCATGTGTGATTGATACTATAGACATATAAATACGACTGTTTACTGTCAAATCTCTACATCAGAAAAAAACAACAATTAACATATAACACAATCCAGCTGTTTGCTAGAAAAAGTTTATATATCATTCTGTGATAGTTTAATTACATCATAATGTCAACAAACAGTGCAGCCAGTTTCACTAATGACTTTATAATTGTCTCTAATGACACAATGAGCATTTTAACCTTCAAAATATGATGCGGCTTGCTGATTGACGTAAATGATTTGACCTTCAGACAGCTTGGTCAGTTTTCACCTGCTTTCAGTCCAATAAATGTGAAGCAGAGTTCTACTATATTTAATGTACACACATGCGAGAGGCATCAATCCCCTTAGCTTGGCAACAAAATAAGTATTTCCCCAGACAGTCTTCTTTTATTACTTATATCGTTATTAAAAACACAATAAAGTTCAGAGTAAACTGTCTGACATCAACAGATGGCTACGATGTCCGTTTTCAGTGGTCAGCCACAAATCTGGATATTGGAACGGGCGAGATGAGAGCAGCGAGCGTGACAGCTCTGGCTGGGTGGGAGTCGGCTGAGGGTGGCGGCGAGGGGGGGCACAGCTGGCTTAGACTGTGGTCACAGTTGCTGTGTGGCGCCTGATGGCAGTGGGCACAAATGAACGCCTGAAGCACTCTGTCTTGCTCTTTGGTGGGATGCGCTGGTGGCTGAATGTGCTTGTCCATCTGCCATAGTTCATCACAGAGAGAGTGGGAGGGGCTCTGCAGGACGGCGCTCATCATTCTTATTCTGCCTCGTTCTCCAGACTGTCCAGTTCAAGTCCAAACACATAGCTGGCCCGTCTTCAGAGCTTACTCATCTACTTGATGCATCACCAGTGCTGATGCACACTTTTCGTGGCTTTTCGCGCACTGACAAACCGTCGCATCCCAACTGGAGTGTTTTAATGGTCAGTCCTCATTAGGAAAGTCATAAGCCTGAGTTTTAATGGTGCTTTTTCCATCAGTACCTGCTCAGCTTCACTCGGCTCAGCATTGCATGGCCTGCCTCTTTGAGGCAAATCTCATCCTTCATTACGCTTGTTTCCTGCCTCAGCAAGTGTGGAGTTGTCACATCAACGCACCTTGAAACTTGAATGCCGTTCGACGTGACAAACACTCTGCAACAATGCAGGACACCAAGGCGACGCACTCGCTGCTGGGTCCACATAGAAACCAACATCACCGTGAATCCGCTGCTCATTTCAGAACAGTGCAGCATATGTTGCTACTTTACCGTGTTGACGGAGATGAAAGAGGTGAAATGTCACAGCGGCTGCTGCGGGGCGTTACAGATCTAGCTGTACGTGATTAAAGCATCTCTTTCATTAGCATAGTTAGCTGAGCCTAAAAATCTGAGTGAATCATTACAGCAACATGATAGATCGAACATGTCTGTGTGGCACACGGGGGTGAATGTCCATTTTCCCTTCAGATCACAAGTGCAGAGAAAAAACTACAGCATCTACGAGGAAAATAGGATTTAATTTAAATAGATGAAAGATTTTTGGAGCAGAAGTGAAGGCACAACAAGAACTAAAGGCACATGACTGATGCTTCCTATTAGCATTGTTTTCACAGTAATTTGATTTTTTTGTCATTTGCCCTTGATCAACGAAGTGAAACGTACACTGCGAATGCTGTGGGCCAGGAACAATTATTCCACTTCAGATCTTCTCATTCGCTTACCTTAAAGAAATGAAATTCACCCCCTACTTTGGGACCACATTCCCCCCCAAACTCGTTCACCGGGGAAATAAAAGCAGATAATAACCTTTTAAAATTAATTAATAAAACCGTATTAGGCAACGGTTGGGAAAAAGATTCGTTTACTCTGATCTGAAATAATTCCCTTCACCAAGCCACTTAGCAGGGGCACAATCAAAAAATTTACTTCAAACACAACTTTGAACAAAACACGAACAGTAGCTGACTGACAGAGTTTATCTCCGCGATTGAAACCATCGGTGTTCCTTTGGACCATGAAATTGTCATTTGTTCTGCAAGCGTTACATCAAATGAGAGTTCAGGGCCCTGCCAGGACCGTTTGGAGCTGCCGAGCTTATTTTCACTTGTTTTCTGTCACAATCTCCATGGATAGTTATATTTGGCTCAGGTAGGTAAGTGCAGAGCGGCGCCTACCCACAGTGGGAAGTCACAGAAATGCTCAGGAGAGAATCATGCAGCATGAATGCGGGGACATGATTACATGTGTACTGTAAATGCAGGTGCTTCTGTGAATGCGGTCGAATACTTAAGCATGTTTCTCCTGCAGCATCTACGGAGTGCGTCTGTGCCACAGAGAGCTTTCTGCTGGGCGTGCGTCTGGCTTCGGCTGTGCGCCTGAACAGCATTAAGCAAAAATAATGTAACCAGCATGAGAGATTACATTCTGTGACTTGCTTAAAACCATTAGAGAGGGAGAAAAGACGACCAGGCAGAGGGGATTACTCTGGGCTGGGATGTGGAAGCCACAGAATACAGCGAGGAGAGAGAGAGGGGGGAGGGGGGGTAGAACAAGGGCCACATTGACAGTGGAGCGCCAACAACGGCACTCGCAGGAGATCAGGTTAAAGACGATGGCATGGTGCTGACTGATTGTTCCAGAGAATGGGAGGATACAGACGAGCATATAGGAGCATTAGGAAGGGAGCAGGAATGGCAGAAATGGGCGAGATAAAACCAGCAGACTGCATCCAGCAGTTCACTAACCCAAAACCCTTCGCTACAAAGTGTCCCCTGGCTTTGATGATACTGCAGTAGGTAGTGCTGAAGAGTTGCAAAGTGTCAGAGAGAGAGGCAGCCAGAGAATAAGACGAAGCCATCAGCATTATGGAAAGCGTCTGACCCAAAACGACATGGAACAGCCACTCGATGATGCTTCTGTTTACTCCGAGTCGGGGCGGCGGAGCGACTCGTAATGAAAGGAAGGGGGCGGGGATGACATAGGCTGCAGGAAGTTTATGTAGCCAGACTGTGAAAGCCAAAAAATATTTGAAAAAATTTAAAAAATAAAATAAAAATAAAAGCAACTAAAAGTGGACATTCAGTGGAGCTGTACACCCAGCAGGCATTGCAGCCAGCCAATTGAAATAAATCAAGATGGAGGAGAGGATTTCAGCTCAGGTTAGTATGAGGCAGCAGACCTCTTTGCTGATTTGGTGTACAGCAGGGTGACATATACTGACCTGGGCTTGAGACAGCACTAGTGGTGGTGGGTTCAATAATTGCTACAGGGGAGGAGAGGGGGGGGAGAGGGAGGGGGAGGGAAAGAGGACATTCATGTATTATTAACAGAATGGAGACGTAAAAAATAAAAAATAAAGAATAAATGCATGCAAGGAAAGAAGGACAGGGAATGGTGACAAATCCTCTCCATGCATTAAAAGGCCTGATGTCCCTCTCTGTGGCAAGATGCAGCCTCCGCATGCGCATTGAAAAAAAAACCCCACACATTTTATCTCCTGAGCTGCATCAGGATTGCAGAAGTTAATGCTGAGACCAAAAAAATCAGCAGGACTCTGGAGGAAACTTCTTCCCATCAACTAAACAGGTCGTGTTTCCCCATCACACACCTGATAGTACACGATTCCATGTGCTATTCACTGTCCTGCTCCACACATGTGCTTCCAGCACCATTTTCGTTTGTCGTTTGTCGACTATATGAACTGACTGAGGCGTAGCTATAAAAAAAAAATAGGGGTGGGGGGGTGGGGGGGTGGGACTCTGAGTCTCTGATCTGTCTGAGAAGGAAAACTCCAAGTCTCAATCTGATTACCTTATGAACTCATTTCAGGCTGAGCCACTGGTGGCATTTGTGAAATGGTATAATGTGACATCCTCAAATGTTCAGTCCAACGTGTCAAACCGCTGAAGCTGGCCGACTTCCTTACTTCCCGACGACGTTGTGAGTAAAATGTCACTCCGAGAGGATCTTACGCTCGACTACATTCGCCGTAAAGACGCTCCAGCGGACTTGGCACCAGGACTCAATTATCTGGTTGCCAACTAGTCTGGTGTAAAGATATCAGTGCAATGTAAACATTGCTGTCTATTTGATCCAAAAGTTGGTGACGAATAAATAAATATACAACAAGGCTTTCTGTTTGGTAAACAAGCACTTAATTCAAGATAAGCTGTGCTCAGCTTTGTGTGGTGACTCACCACAAGCAGAGTCTTGAGACTGGGATGGCAAAGCAGAGCAAAGCTGTCCTCCACCATGGAGACCAGGCAGCACTCACCAGCTCCGTTCTCCTCTGCAGCCGTGGCTCATGAACGCGCTTCTTACCGCATATTCTCACTTATTAAACTGCGCTTCCCACGAAGGCACTTTATAAGCCAACTGCTTTTAAAAGAATTCAATGCAGAGGAGGAGCTTATCCGTCACAAGGGAAAGCATGGCGGCCATGATTACACCTCAGCTATATTCACACAAAGGAGAATATTACTTTATGTTGTTGCTCTGAGCTGCTGTATCTAGGCCATGCAAAAGTGCAGAGGCCTACTTAGACTCTCCAGTTTAATCCATTTACATGGGAACTCAATATGGCCACTTTAACTGCAGGGCAAAAAACGGGTTTCACGTCAGGCTCTCTACCTGTGGTGTCGCTGTTATAATGACTTGTGTTGCTGTTTGCTGTTTCATATGTGATTGTTGTGCCAGCAACAGTATGGCACTTTTATTCGACTCTGTGTCTCTATTTAAAGGGGAAGAGGTGTAAGAAATGGTGTTCACACGTGAAGCAGTGCTCTGTTCCCTTCAGCATATCGATGAGAAAACGGCCAAATTCATCTTTTCTTCCACAAATGTTTTCACTTTAAGTCGTCCTTAGGGGGAGCCGATATGCGAGGACAGTTTCCATTCTGCCCTGTCTTCAAACAGGCAGGCGGGCGCTATCTGATTAATACTTGAGCACGAATTCACCAGTGAATCATTTCATGGGCTTGCAGACACTCCTCCATTACTGTGGAACATATCTTTTGACATGCAATCTCTCCCCCACCCCATAGCTGCACACTGACTTGGACTTTCTCTCATTCAGGGGAGTGACGCATCATTTCACGTACTGTATACGCCGGTCGGGAGCCGACAGATAAAGCACATTAGTTTTCACTGTGATTTCATTTCATGGCTTACTATTGTCCCTGTTCTTTGTAAATGGGATAATGTGAGAGATTTGTCTGACTTGATTTGTCGGGATCATTGTTCATGTGGGGTCCTATGCAGACTTGGGTACATTACAAGCATACTAAAAAGTTAATACTGAATTTATTATGGGTATGTGAGGTTGGTTGAGGGGGGGTGCAGGGAATTGCAGTGCTTCCCTAAACATAAGGTGTTTTGGAGAAACACTTGCCGGAAAAAGGAGGGAAAGTAGAGAGCTTATGAAAACAAAGACTACATCGATAGTCTTTCAAAGAAACTTGTGTCTGCGGGGACTCTGCCAAAAATATGCAGGTTTGTAAGGTGACAGTTAAAGCGCGCAATCGCAACACTTGCTGAGAAAAAGATACTGATTACAAGATTTCTAAATACAATGATGTTTTTTTTTTTACTTTCCTGCAGAAAAAGTGCCTTTCAGATTGAAATGAAGGAAAACAATAAAAGAACATGGTGGTGTCTGAGTCATCGCAGGACTCCAATTTATCTCCACTGCTGCAGTTGAGTGCATTATCAAGTCATTGTTCATGCACGGACACATTTTCTTGTGTGAACTGCTGAGCTATTTTTAAACATTTTTCTCACTTACCCCTCTATGATGATGGATCTGACACTGTTAAAGGCTGTGTTCGTTCTCGAGCCATCTAATTATTTATTCGTCCTATGTCATTTTTAACGCCAGCCGGGGTATGTATCATCCTGTAGGCACACACTGGGATCAGTCATCCAGGGATGAATGTCACTCGCGGTGCGTCTTGCCTTCTATAGGAGGAGGCGGGATGGGTGGAGAGTGGGTGGGGATAGAGTCCGTTGCCCGCTGGGCCCCAGGATGAACCATCAGCCTCAGCACCAAACATTTCCTCATCACAGTGCAACAGGAAAATGTTAATGGCTTTCTTGATTGTCTAAATATGGAAATGCAGGCATTCGACTGAAAGGTAAATGAAGCAACATGGTGAGGCTGCTTCTGTGGAAAATAAAGAATCCGGCAACCTCATCATGTTGCATTCATACAACATCCCCATCACATGTGAACGCTGGAAGATTAAAACACCTGGAATGTATTTTGAAATACATTTGCCAACAGTTTTAATATCAAAAATCTATCTGTGCTTTTGTTTTACAACCAGTGCCAACAAAACAAAAAACAAGGGAGTGAACTCTGAAAAGAATGAGACAAACAAACAAAAAACATGATACACCACTACCATCCAAACCATGCATGGATTGAATATTATTCCCCTACTTTGGTTGTTGCTATCACACAGCCACCTTTCAGGTTTCACCTTTACCTCCCATTTTCCTGCATCTCTGCTCCGTGACTCAGGTACAATCACACGGTGCGGGAACAAACAACATCATGGACAACAATGGCAGATGAGGAGCCATGTCAAAATGACACCTACACATGCGGTGATTGATAGGCGTGACAAATGAACACAGCGTTCATTAACCAACTAGCCAGCAGTGTGTCTCCCGCCTGAGGGAGGATGAGTGGTGACTGAGAGAGTGAGAGGAACTCTTTTTCTTCCCCATCACTCTCTTCCGATTACTGCATGGGGGGGGGGAGTGGGGAGGGGGAAATGAAGGCAGAGGTATAGCAGGAGAAAATCTCCTGTGGGGCTAAGCCGAGGTGGGCTGGGGGATAAGAGCTTGACCAATTAAGCCGGAGGACTCCTCAGAAAATTGGAGTGAATGGCCTCAGTCTTTTCATCGGAGTTCGCCTCCATCTACCACATGAAATAGAAAGTTGAAATAGGGATTGCCAGTTTGGTGATTGTTATACCTCAGCTAAAATCAAATTGTGTGTGTGTGTGTGTGTGTGTGTGTGTGTGTGTGTGTGGGGGGGGTCTTGTATCATTCTTTGTCAGGCTCAAAAACTAGCAGCACACTACACTTGCAGGACACAGCGTAGCTTGTGGGCACCACGCCACAATTCAGGAGGAAGCGGGGGTTTGAGGGCCAATAATAATGAAACGTCTTATGAAGCTAAAGTCCAAAAAACCCCAAGAAGGATTCTTGGTTGTTCCCCTGCAAATTCCACACAAACTAAAAAGAAATTCTGCTTGTTGGAGTAACAATTCAGGATTCTCAGTTGGAACTCCAGGTAATCAACCTTCAGCTGTTGTGGCTGATGCTAGGTCGAGACTGATGGATGAGGAAAATGTGTGATGCAAATATTGTTTGAAAAAGAAGGGCTCCAAGTGTGTCTGGATGACTGGTCCTGTGATACTTCAGAGAAAAAATACACATAAAACATACATGTTAACGGCACCAAGTCCAAAGACTGTAATTATGCAGACTCAGTGACTGTATAGGCTCTATTTCTGAGGTGACAGGGACCTGATGATACTGCTCACTCATTAAACTCGTGCATAAACGTTACATCTTAGTTAAATCCACAATTAGTATCGGTAAGGGGGAGGTGTGAGGTGCTGAAGGGACCTGAAGCAGCTAATGGTGTCGAGGGAGCTCTCAATGAAACCGAACAGTGAGGAGGATTCTGCTGAGGTGGCTAATCCCTTCAAAACAGTGTTATTACATCGAGCAAATGGGCCAAGCGTTTCTGCTTTGAGCTGGAGATGGTTTTTCTTGAATAAACACGCAGCGCAGTACTGATGTCATTCTGATTCAAAGCAAGACCCGACTGTAATGCGCCTAAGTTACGAGAAGCTGCAGCGTGTTGCACTGAATTTTAGGGCGCCGCTCTCATCTCAGATATAACTCGATAGTATTGATTGCTTGTAAATGAACATACAGCAAGATGCTAACAGCATTTTGGATAGTAAGGGAGCTGCAGGCAGGCTCTGGTCAGGCCCCCATGCTGCTATGCATGGCTGCCTCTGTCCTTTGAGAGCTAACCAGTTAACAATAGTCATAATTTCAGACATGGACCTCACTGAATAATACTCAATAGTAAAAACTGTGTCCATCGGAGCACTTGCAAAAGGACAAGCACCTGCCAGACACTGCATGATTCATAAAAAGGCCAGCTTTTATTTTGCTTGTAATAGAACCCAAGGGAATTATCATAAAGTTATGACAAAGTTTCTGATGACAACACAGTGAGCGTGCAGAAGCCATCGACGGCAGGAAACTCATGCCTATTACAGACCGAAAAGCAGCAGCATAGCAATGAGCTCACAACAGGTGGCTAAGGCTGAATGACTGGTGATGACAAAGAAACACAGCATAGTGGCAAGTAAAACATGCTGAAAGTTGAAAAAGCACAAGCAGCGTGGCAGCAGTTCGCCCCTGAGGGGGAGTGCGAAGTCCAAAACCGAACACCGGAAACTCACAGGAAGCTTCTGTTCGAGCTTCTGGACCAGTGACCAACTGACAACACAGCCTGATGAATGATTGGTCCAAAATGAGAAGCCTGAGCTGTTGTCAGGTCACCTTGGTCTGACAAATTGCACTGGCAATATTTATTAATAAGTGCCATTTGCTCACTGTTTTGCTGATTTACTTATAAATACATCAACAAAACAAACAGTTTCTGACAGCTTTAGTTGGATTCAATCATAAAACTAAAATCTTTCTTGAGCATGTGCATCCAGGCTGTCCCAAACGCTGCCCGTTCTGTTCCAGCCTGACTGCTTTGATTTAGGAAAACTGATAATACAAAAAACAATTAAACTTTCATTTTTCCTGAAAGCTGACACCTCATTAATTGTGACTAGTACACTGTTGTAGGCGCTGTGAGATTTGATTTGATCCACAGTGATTTGGCAAAAACAACAATCTACAGAGAGAGGGACTTTATCTTATGATTAAATCGAACGGAGTGACAATGAATCATCGCACAAAGTACACCTGGGCGAGCTGTGATTCAGCCGTAATCAATGAAATACAAATATCCTATCTGAAAAATACAGAGGCGCCCGCATTTTTATGCTTCATTCACCGCTGATTATCCAGTTCAATGCTTTACACCTTTGTAACTCGACGATTGTTTGGAGGCACAAACAAGTGTGACAAGTGCATTTGCACTTCCCGTTTTGTTCATTCGGTACATATTGTGTTATTCAGACAATATGAAAAGATCTGCACACTCACGCACACATGCACACGCACAAAGAGCACTCCAACCAGTGGGGACAAAGAGGTTGTATGCTTTCTTTTGCTCCAAAGATAACAGTTTGTGTTTTAACACAGCTTTCAACACACAGCTTAAAGTGGTCCTTTTGCTGAAAGAGAACACAGTGGCCCCGCTAATAGTTTTACAGCACAGATACCAAAATGATCTGACACTCGTTGCGACAGACAGTGAGGACACGGACATCCAGCTCATTTCAAAAATGCCAAAATTTGTCAGAAGCTACAACATCAACTGCAGCACACAGCCAGAATACAAAAATCCTGCTTTTCATTGGTGTTTGACTTAAAACAGAAAGTGAACCAGCTGTCTCGCAGAGGCTGCTCTGACACGAAGGCAAATGTGTTTACTTTCCCTGGGACCACGCTTCCCAGAGTCACACTTCATCTCATCAGTGATAATGGCAAGCCTCTTCCTGGACTGATTTAAAGTGACTCTGTTCGGTTAAGACAAAAAGGATTTACACTGCTGAAGGATAAGGACCTTTCAATTTCACAATCCCGACAACGGAGTAATGAAACTGAGCCCCGAATGCTTCGTATTTCACTTTGTGTTGTATCTTCATTCCCCCTGTGGATGCGTTTTCAAGAACCCCTTTTGAATGGGGAATAAACCTTACCTAGCTTTATCAATTTATGCACCACTTGTAAAGCTCTTATTGCAGAGACACGGAAACAACCAAGGAAACTGTTGTATATGCACATGAATACTTCATCACAAACCACCCACATTGTGTTGCTACTTTAAATTCACCTCAAGATATGATGCTCTATCAAATATGCATGGCCCCTTCCCCCCTTCACATCTTGCTCATCAATAGCTATTGACTGGTTCTAAAATAGCAATCCAAAGTCACCCGTGGTGAAACGTAACCTCCGGGTTTTTTGTTATTTGCATCAGTGCAGCAGTGAAGGTGCGCCGCGGCGACTGTGTGCCATATCTCATTAAGAGTGACAGAGGAATTGGCCTCTCCTCCATTAACGGAGATCAGGACAGAGCGGGAGAGAGAAAGGGAGGGACGAGACAGACTGCGAGTGCGTGAGGGAGACAGAAAGAGAATGATAGAGAGGGAAAAATGAGCGACAAGCAGGGGGAGAACAGAAAAAGAGCGTGAGAGTCGGAGCCTGAGATAAGAGAATCAGGCAGACAAAGCCACGATAGAAAGACAGACTGAGATAAAGAGATGCAATGGAAGAGGGAGAGAAGCGAGAGAGAGAAAGAATTTGGGGGTGGCAGCTCAGGAAGCTGCTTCCTCTGTCTATTCTGAGGGTTTCTTTGCCGCGCTGCCTTTGAGGCCTCGCTAGTGTCACATTAAGATCATCCATTTGAGAATCTGAGATGAGGCTTTGATGTTCTTTGTGCATACACAAACAGCAGAGTGGAGTGCTCCTTTGACAATTGCCAACTCTACAGAAACATCTTTTTGTATTCTCAGTCTCTGGCCTGCTAGGGACAATGTTGTCATCAGAGGGTGCAGCGCAAACTGGTGAATAATTTAATTCACCTGTTCATATTTCATCACTGAATGCATTAAATTCATCCTTTTTTCACCCATCCTGCATGAAACATGGAGAGAATGATGTTGCTGCTTTGCTGTCGTTGCCTTTTCCCCCCCGCCTCTGTTGCTTGGCAGGTACACCGGGTGGACAAAACAACCAGAACGCCTCACGGTGTCGGGATATCAGACAGAGACTAAAAAAGTACAGAGGGGGGATTCGTACAAGTGCAGCTCTTGTGAACAGGTTCATGAATGTATGTAGACAGATATTTCACAGAGCAAGTGGCTTCCTCTTCCAGGAGTGAAAGTGGTTTGAAGACACTTTTCATAGAGCTTTGGAGAAGTTCCACAGTTGCTGCTGCAAACCGTTATGCAATTTTGATGGCGGAAGCGTCTGAAGCACAAGCACAGAGAAACAGCGCCATGTTTCACCTACACGACTACACAATATAAAGTTTCATGTATTCATTAAACACAAACTTGAACATGAACAGTGTTGCTGGAAAAGTAAATCATAGAGCTATGGGCCTCTTTTTTCTGCTTCCTTCGAGAATTTATTTGTTAATAAAAGGTTTTTTTTTTCCCTCTCACTGAGAACTTGGCACCGTGCCTTTGGAGTCAACTTGGCTTCGAAGGAGATCAGGCTCAGTACTAAATCGTTTTACATGCACAGTTTGAATAAGTGGGAACTGGTGAATATCTACAAGTCTTTAAAGATGACCCTGGAACTCTTTTGGTCTGATGAAAATCAAACACTCTTGATTGAAGGATCTTCAGAAACCTTTTTTTTTTTCTTTCAGTGAGATTTGGATCACCTCAGCAGGTGTTTCTGGTGAAGAGCGAACACTCAACGTTTTTTTTTCTTCCTATAATTATTTTTAAAGGACACCTGGCTCTAATCTTTCATGTTTTATTGATTGGATTTCACGTTTGTCAACGACTGACTCAGATGAACTCTTTGTGGAGTTTCAGCCAGGAGTTGGTTTGCTTTTCTTCCAGCAGCACTGTGAGATGTAATGGTTGTGTTCAATTTTTAACGATTATAAGGACTGAATTTCAAAGGGTTGGCACATGTGTTGCCCCTGCACATATGTCCCACTGAGAGAGAGAGAGAGATCAACAAACTCCTCAAAAACTGCTTTCAAGCGACGGCTTGCTTTTTAAGAAGAAATCACGCAATGACGACGCAATCATGTGAACAAGGAACCAGAAATGATCACATCCCTCGTTAATTAACCAGTGGCCTGTCCTCAGCTGCCGTGCTCTACAATGGCAAGCAGCCTGAGGGCACTTTGTTTGGTGCTTTCATCTCCTTTGATGAAATCTGCATTTTGGAGAATCACAGACATAATTGGCTAATTATGCTTCATAAAGACTTCAATCAGCCAATGAGATAACCAGTTACCTGGTAATAGACCTATGACTGGCTCCAGCTGGTGTCACCTGACCATATGTTGTTTTCCTGCAGTCAGAGGAGCTTCTGACTATGATAACGAGTCTTCCCTCAAAATAAATTACAGCCAGCACTGTTCCTTTGTTTAATTAACAACATTTACCTTTGTTGAAACTATGTTGAGGCAATCATAAACCAGTGACCGAGCATACGCTGCACCTCACAGAGTTTCCAGGCCCACATAGGTCGACAGTTTGACCTTCTCATTGTTGCTTCGTGTCTCTGAGTGATAGGGTTTGTTATTGAGCTTTGTTTTGAATGACATCTCTCATAATTACAAGCTTTGTCCAGCTCACAATATACATTCTTAGGTTGGGCTGTGCCGTGAAGGCCTTTGATCCATTTTGCAGTTGTGTTTTGTTTTTTTTTTTTTTAACATCCCCCCCACACCCAATTTTGTTTCACCCCTTTATAGAACACGAAAGCAAGCTTTTATTGTACTGCAAATGTTTTACTGCTTTCTTTACTGTTGGGTTGGTGTAAAATAAAACAACGTCTGCATGCATCATTCTTAGAGTAAGTGGCCTTAACTGTGAAGGTCAGTATTGAACTGCGAAAAAAGCGGAAAAAAAACCCCAACTTCTTCATTTGCTTGTCAGAGGGCCAATTCAGAGGAGGCCTTGAAAACATGTCATTAGTGTGTCAGTACATGGACAAACAGATCTGGTCACGATCCGGTATGATTGCTTTGTAACAATGTCGTATTTCTATTGTTTACCGAACAGTTGTCACAACAGAAGATGAAAATACTGGCCACATGATAACTTCCAGGGATGTAAAATTGCCTGTCGTGCAGAGTTGTGTCATCTGATCACCTTTCAAACTCAAGTATCTGGAACTCAGCTTCCTCAGGACTGAACTGTGATTACTGCTGTGTTGTTGCTGCGGTTTTTGATATGTAGAAATATTGCAGTGTTTTTTTTTTTCGTTTTTTTTTGGTCAGGCTCTTAATTTATGTAGGAATGCTTCTCTAACCACCAGAATAATTTCTAAAGTCTATCACTTCTGCACCACCAGTTTAAACTCTGATTATTTGGCCTATTACACGCTCAAAAATGCCCAAAGGACTATGAAAGAAGCAAAGAGACGCGCCTCTCAGGCCTCTTTTAAATCAGAGTCATGTAGCTGCGTGGCATTTGACTTAGCACCGCTGACCTGTGTAGCTCCTTTTGTAATTGTGCTGTTGTTACCTCGCAGCCCAGAATTTTACAGACGCAGTTTCATCAAGTCCACATGCAAATGTAGGCTTTAAAAGCAGACACACACCAGCCCACACACACAGACTTTGCAACAACAGCAGACAACCGACCCACCAAACTGACAACTGAGAAATAAGAAAACCACATCTACTGGTGATCTGTGGGCACCCAGATGCAGCACAGGGTTTATATTCTGTATACATTATTAGAACAGTGCTGCAGCAAAGTAGTATGGATATTAGGATGCTTGTGAGGGCGCAACCGCCGCCACTGACACCCACAAACACTCCTTCAGCCATTTGACTCTTCACCACTTCAGTCAGCCACAAACAGGTAGAATGTCAACTTACGAATGAGAGGCACACTGGCATTAGCCGTCCCTAGCTTGTTGGAGGCGACACATGTGTAGTTCCCGTAACGATCCTCTGTCATGTTGTTCACTGTGAGGACGGATCTGGAGGTAAGGTCCTTGATCTCAATGCCCTGACCCCTCATTAGCCTGTGGGAAGAACAGAAAGACACGCGATGAAGCTGGAGATTAGTCACTCACACGCCAAATGCCAGTGTGGATGTTAGATGAGTCAAGAATGGGACAACTGTTTGTCATCTTTAGTGGATCTTCAGCCTGTATGATACTTCATCTGCCTCTTCAGCACATCTATTTATCTCTTAGCCTGCTGCGCCGCCTTGGAAAGAGCGTTTGAAGGACTGAAAGGAGCGAGATAGACGACCAAGAGGTGAACCAGCTGGGTGACACTTGACATCTTGCTCATTGTTTTGTTGCAGGTGCAGAGAGAGACTGCAATAAATCCTTTTCCAGTTGTTGACATCTGTGCTGAGAAAATTGACAAATGTTTAACTGTTTACTTTAGCGTTTGTGATGATCTTTAACAGCCTGCAGAGATTAAAATTCACTCTGTAAAAGCATATGCTGTGCATGTTTTTTGTGAGGTTATTTAGACTCTACAGCTCAATGGTGTTTTCGGCTCAGTGTTGTTTTTATCGAAGCGAGAAGTCTAAATTTGGCATCCTAAACCATTAAAACCTCCAGATTGGAGACATGTTTCTGTCTTGGCCTCGCTGTGCCCCCCTGTGATCTTTAGCTTGGCTTGAGTCACTCTGAGAGACGGCTGAAACAGAAACAATATGTGTGACCTTATGTCCAGCAAATATCCACAAATCTGTTGTTTCCTCTCCCGCGGAGAAATCCTCAAATGTTAGCTGAACATTCGCTGATAATGGCGGCATGAGTTTCACTTCTTCACTGGTTTAACATCTTACGAGTCAATGCTGCTCTCTGTCAGGGTGAAAGACGGCTCTCCACCCTTACACACACACACACACTCACACTCACACACACACACACACACACACACACACACACACACACACACACGCAAACATGCCCATTCAAGAGTGAAGGCAGTGACACATCATGAGAGAGATTTACTTGTCAGAACTGTCACACCACCAACAATAGAGACAAACTAATGCATGAATGTTATGGCCCCATCAACACGGATCCACAATGCGTAATAGCTGACTGCACGTGCACAGTCAAGCCGTAATGAAAAAGTCAGCGCTAATGTTGTACGGCAGCCACACATGTCCTGTTCTTAATGAGAAGTAAATGAAGAAATCACCATTTAGCAATGTAAGAAGTCACAGAAATAACAAGTCCTTGAATTAAGTAAAGACTAGAATCATGCCAACTTGCCTCCTTGGCAATTTGAATAAATTGAATCCACCCCATAATTACAATTAGCACAGTGTGAGCTGATGATTGAAATTGTGCTCACCAGGAGTGGGTAAATGATGGGTAATGGGAGTAATTTGGTTTTTAAATTCAAGAACTGACACTTGAATCTCGAACTGATTGATGTATGTGTCACGAATGATTTGAGCCAGTTGCCGGCAAACATTTTATTAGTATGCAAGGTGAGGACAAGGCGCAAATGACTCGAGCTGGAACATTTCTGCAGGCTTTTCCCAGCGGCTGGCCCGACCTAAGAATGAGTGTTGTGCATTGTCCAGGGGAAAGTGGGAACACGCTCGGACAATACTTCTTCAATCAACAGAACGGATGACCTTATAACACAACTACTGTCAAATGTCAACTTCAATGTTTGGGAAGGAAAACTTTAAATACATTCGTTACTCGCACTGTCCTAAAATTAGTTTAATCAAAATCTGCTTTCTTTCAATGTAACTTGCCACAGCTGAAAACAAGAGTTAAACTGAACTCACCTTTTGTCCCCCTTGTACCACTCAAACGTTGGAAGAGGCACAGCGGCAGCCTCGCACCTTAGCAGGGCTGTGCGTCCCAAACCAACTCCATGGCTCTTCATCTCATGGATGGATGGAGGAACTGCAGAAAGACAAATAAAAGGTCGATTCTTAGCACACAAATCAACACAAGCTATAACCACATCCAAGTCTGGTTTGGATTATTGTGTGTGAGGAGGTCATATCTTTTCACTTCATTGGTTTTCTTCATACCACACGTCTCCCTTCCACAAACACATCACACGCTACATCATGCACTGCAGGAGTGATTTTGTGGGTCGGTGATCGTCAGAATCTTACTTTTACGCCCACATAGCTGAGACGAACTCCAGTCTTTGTCTTGTAGACATAGATCTATAGATGTCCTGTGTGTCCTTTTGACACAGAGTACTGGTGAACGAGAGGTGACTCACTTGGGAACCTTCAACATCGTGGTCATTGCACACATCACATAGTGTACACTCAACCCTCCGAGTCTTCAGAGGCTCAGTTAGGGAGAGGATAGAGCAACCATCCCCAATGTAGGAAAATGAAATGAATTGCACTGCATGGTGATAAATGGCTTAATGGAAGTTCAAAGACTGAATGGCTGAGGCAGGTTCAGCGAATGCAAAATAAGGCTCCTTTTATGTGCTGAAATGTGGCGTAAATCTCTTTGCCAGTCATGAAGGCAGCTCTTACAAACAGACAGTTTCTAAAGCAACCAAGCCCTCTTATTTGCTTCAAGTATTTATCCTGATTATAGGAACACGCCCTCAAAATAAATGAATGTATTGGTGTTATTCAGACTGTGACAATGGCATATCGTCAAATACAACAAAACAGCAGGAAGGAAAAAACAACTGGAACAATTTACTCCTTCTGCTTGTAATTACAAGACATCATTAAAGGCATACCTAGAAATGGGAGTGAGCTTAACTTAGTGACCTCTTTGGGAGACTCAGCAGAGCACTGCTCCTCATTCAACTGAAGTCAGACAGTCAGAGTCGTGCTTTTTGTTTATTAGCTAATTTCACTAACAGTCACAGTTCAGTTGGACATGGCGTTTTGAACAAACTTGAATCATTCTGACAAGCAAGCAGATGGGCACCGATTTATCATGAAAAAACCAGCAAACTTACTTTGAGTCACCCAAACTGTTATTGATTAAAAACACTTGATGACACGAAGAAAGCTCCCAGTCTCAGGGTCATTCCTGCAGCGAGGCAGTAAACTGCCCCGGTATGTTTGGAAGTGAGACGGGGACTATTTATATTCCTGACAATGAGCTTTTGAGAAGGACCTGCCAGTCAGAGCTGCAGCCTGAATCCGGCCGACAGGTTTGGCCAAGCGCCTGAGAACCTTTACTTCCAATTGCATTTGGAGATGGTCCTAACAGACGACCTCAGCGTGAGCTGTTGCAGTCCCAGCTTCCTCACACAACCCCGTGGTATTAACTAGCATGCAATTCTCCAAATTGTGCACGATGACAAATTATTCCAACTGATTGTAAATAGTCACTGTCTGCAGAAAATCTACTGAATGTGCAGTTCGGGCATAAGGACAAAGCAACCTGCTTCATTATAGCAAAAATGAAAAAAATCCTATTTCTGTGCGATAAGCTTAGATTTAATGAAGAGACGGCAGCATGAGCACAGTGTGAACAGTCTGTGAGCCAGCCAGTGAGAATCAGCACAGATAGATGAGGTGGGATGCAACAGATCTGTGCAAGGTGAAAAAGACAGGTGGGAGCATTTGTACATGTAAGATCATGTGAGCGAGGCACAGTGAAGCGACAGCGGGCTCTGTGATGATGGATGCCCTTCCACCAACCTTCTTCTGCATCCTAATGAGCACATTCATATGAGTGGTGTATGTTGATTTTCTGTCCTTGCATACGTGTGCCAATTATACCGGTATTTCCCTCTTCCATTGCTTGGCTGAATAATCCGAAGGACTTTAGATAGTGAATCAAGAGATGGGTTATACGAGGGCTTTTCCTCGTCATTTATCACTGTATGAAATGCTGGATACCATGCTGAGGGGGTATTAGCAGACCTTGACTGGATGTCTGTGCATGCTGTGCATATATGTGTGCTGTGACTGCGCGTACCCTTGTGCTAAAATTCAAAGTATCAACAATTTTCTGCTTCAGAAACTTCACAGATCTGTTCAAACTTCACAGGTCGCTTCAGATCTGTACCTATTTTAAATACAACCTGCGTCAGTGGCAACCACACCTTGAAGGCGGCTCGCAAAAAGGTTACAAACCCCGCAGACGTCTTTAGAGAAGAGCAACAATAACCCGCAGCAACTGCAAAGGGCTGCTAAGCTTGTGATGAAGTGGCATCGCTGTGTTCAGCATTTGACAACATGCTCTATTGAGGAGCTATATAACCCGTAAAGAAAAGAGGGAGAACAAGCAGGAGAAATTTCAGCAGTGCTCTTCACCACAGAAATATAAGCCAATAACAAGTATGACAAAATCAATGCAGTATGCCGACTGACAGAGGCTTAGTGTATCCTCGTAATCCTCTATTGGTGTCATTGTGTGGGGCCATTGATTATCTGAAGCCTCTGAAAGCGCCAGGGTGACCTGGCTGTCGTGCCAGGACAGTGGACATGGTGGCCCAGGCAGGTGTGTCAATACTTGAAACCTCACACATAGAGCCAGCGTCTTTTTGTTCAAACTGAAACTCCTAGAAAAGCACATCTCTGAATGAGCTCCTCATGTCTCGCTGTTGCTTTTTGCTCTTTTTGGAACATTTTAACATGTTCCTTTTATTTAATACCAACTGGATCAGCTTCTCATGAAACAACCAATGTTCTTTCTTCATTAAACTCAAAGGATTTTTTTTCTGTTCACAAGTTAATGTTGTCGGCTGTTTTTTTTTAATCAGAGGTTGGTCCAAATTGTGGCGCAAAAGATTACTACTGCACAACAAAGGAGGTAAGATGCATCCACTTCTGTTTAAAGGAAGAGCCATTTCAGGTGTTTTCTCCCTTGTAATACAGGAACACAGGGGTGGTGTATTAATCACCAGTGTAACCACAGTGTGTGAAAAATCCTCTACAGACAGTAGAGGATAATTAAAGGATGCAGAGAAATTATATGATAGCGTTCACAGTCAAAGAAAAGCCACTCTGATTTACAGTGTAAAGATCAGCCAAATGATTCTGATGTTTTACTGTCTAATCGATTCGTACTTTTATCTTTCAATGAAACCCTTCCTCCATGCTCACTTTTCTGCCAGAAGATCTACAATTTGACTGATTGGTCAAAATGAAGTTGGGCATCGCATGTTCATCTTCCTAGTTATGTAACAGCAAAGGACTAAGTCAGACAAACAGACTGTATCTGTGTCTTTTGCATAAAAAGAGCAGATTTGAAGTGATTGAAGAGCAGTTGGTGTCCAGGTAATTGTGCATCGCAGTATTGTAGTCATTCAACCTCCCCGCCTCCCATGGTATAGTATTGTAGGTGGTCCAAAAATGCTCTGATTTTTTATGCATTTCAATAATATCAAGTCCTTCCAATTTGGATCTTGGCACGGGGATCCGTAAAGACAGATCACACCCATAAAATCCAGTCCAATCCAATAATTCCAATTTCAACTTGCTGGCATGTCTTATATCATCATATATTGTGCACCACACCATCAGGATTGGGAGAGTAATGCAAAGTAGTGCACTAAAAACCATGAAGGCCCAATAATCCAGGTAATTTAGTGTCTGGAGAATGCTGTGGTGGTGCTGTAAATCATGCCTGGAGTCGTGGTGACTCCAACAGATGGGGGTGAGGGGTTGGGTCCAGGAATAGCACAGGCATGGCAGAAAAATGAGCACTATAAGGCCTTGGTGGGTGACAAATGGCTAGTTGTGGGTCGATCACAGACCGACTTCCATTACATCTGCAGTATGCAGAGCTTGTCATCCGGACAAAGACGATGTCTTCAAATGTCACAACAGAGCACGCAGGTACAGGCAGGTCTGGAGATGATCTAAAAAGAATAGTTTGACCTCCATTTATTATTGATGGAAGAGGGTTTCCAGGAAAGCACAACACCTCAACGTACAGGACTTCGCTGAGTCCTTGCCTTAAGGAATCCTTGTGTTACTATTGATGATTAATTGGTGTGCTTCAAGACTGAATATGATTTATTTAACTACATACTATTGTTTGCCAGAGAAGGCAGGCTTTTTAATTAAAAGATCAATTAATAACCCTACCTCTTCAGCCAGATTTGAAAATGAGTTTTCATTGCAATTAAGAAATGGACTCATCAGTGCATGACTTGTCAGCTTACACACACACAGACACTGTTCCCCACTGCCATCTGTGGGCTTCATTGTCCTGCTTTTTTTTTGTCAGTCAGGAATGGTTCTACTGCCAAGATTTATTAATTCATTAAGATTTCTATTCAGAACAGCTAGGGAACATTGTGTTCCTTCTTTTTATACAATGCAAGGCATATAAATAACCGGCTTAGTGTGCTGGACTGTAAGGGGTTGACAGCACCGGGATTCAATCTATTGTTGGAGTTTAACACTAAACGGTTGGAGGTGCACAAATCCCCACCTATCTCTCTAAATACAGAGAAGCTGGTAGAATGTTTCTCTGAAGACAATGGTCATTCAAAAAATCCACACCCCCACCCACCCATCCAGCCATCACTTACGCTAAAACTACACCCAATCTGAGGTCACCCAATGTCAGCAGGGCGAAGGCGGGGCCGCCCTGTGGACAGGTCGGTAGCACATCAAAACAGAGCCTGCATTTCAAACCAGGGATCTTTTCATAATGAGGTGGAGGTGCTAACGAGACCACTGCTGAGCCCCATTAAAAATGTGGAGTTCAACAGGTCGTCGTGTAAACAAAAACAACATCAAATACATAAGCTTTGATGAGATCGGGGCTTTAAAATGTGCAACAGGATTGTGCAAAAGTGATGAGACGAGTGTAATCACCTGTAAAATGCAGAGAAACCTGGCATCTGTCAAAAATATAATAAAATAAAAAATATGGTATAATGTGTTCATGCTGCATCCATACAATAACAAAAAATACCACCCAGATTTCATCCCCAGTGTTTCTGTGTGCCAGGCTGCTGCTTTTATGTCTCTATAAAGGAGGTGTTCAGGTACATTGTTGACAGTAGTTCATCTGTGTTTTGGGAGTGCTGAAATTTCAGCATACATTGAGTTTGTGCTTTTTCTTGTGCAAAGAAAGTAAACAAGAGATCAAGTCATTGAATAAAAGAAGCCTCAGGATTTATTTGATAAAGTCAAGGACGACAGCAAGTTTCGGAGAACCTGTTTAACAGTTTGGTGTTTTTGAAATTTAGTAAATGTTCTCATTGAATTGTTGCATTTCTGCATCTTACATTACTTGATCACGAAGCCTGAATAAGAAATGTGTTCCCATCCTAAAAGTGAAATATATTGAGAACATGTAACTTGCAAAACACTAAAGACTTTTGAAGTGACCCCAGAGTCTCCCCCAAATTCTCCAGCATTGTAAGTTATTCTGATCCATTATTAATATTGCAGACAGAGCTGGAAAGCAAAGTCAGTGTACGTCAATCTATTTTTTAAGAAGAAGTAGCCAGGACATTTATACTGCAGAAGATCAAGACTCCACTCATTTATTCATGCCTCTCATGCAGCAAGAAACTCAAATAGCAATCAAGACGAGAGCTTTGGAGAGATGTAGAGAGATGGATTTACATCCAAACAGCTCGAGGGTACTGGCTTTAACTCTACTTAGGATTGGATCAGAATCCAATTCGAGGAAGCCTTCACTTTTGAATTGTAAGCCACAGTCTTTCAATGGATACAGCAAACTGTCGACAAACGCTCAGCTGGGACTTTGCCTGATTTTGAAATACTCCCAATAACAGATGTCAGTGAACTGTGGAATGAACATTTATTCCACCTTTGATCCAACCTCCACTGATCCCAAGCACGGCTGCACTGAGCCTGATCTGGACACACGCAGAAGCAGTATTCAGGGAATGTAACTCGTAAGATGTAAATGGAGTGTCGAGCTGTGCAGAGGTTAGGAGGGTTCAGTGAGTCTTAGTAAAAGTTGCAAATACCGTGCAAACACGCCCGCACTCCACTAATAGGTGTTTACTTCGTTGTCATGATTTGACATTGTAATATTGGGTGGTCATGAAGATGCGACTCCTGACCACAAGTAAACAGGTTGAGCCTCTTATTTATCCGAGATGGCCATGACTCCCCAAAACAACTCTGTCAGCGGAGTCAGAGGAGCATGTTGTGGGTGTATCTACCAGGGCAGGGCCTGAATTACAAGCAGGCCCGCCATGCCTGGGGTATTAAAGGGAGAGGCAGGGTAAGAGGAACAAACAAAAGACCAAGTGATGTAAAGAATCTGAAGTGTTCACAGTATGCTCCTGCATTTTGATTACGTTCAGAAATCTATCAAGAATAAAGCTGTAATTGCTTACGAGCAGTTCTCGTGTGTATGCTCATAATTAATTAAAAATGATCACAGCTTTGTTGGCAAATTACAGTCAGTAGAAAAAAAAAGCAAGATGGTCTTCTTTTTTTATAAACACAGCTATTGTGAATGTGTGAGCAGAATTCATAGCTGCGGGGTGCTGGAGGAGAAAGGAGGCGTACAAATGGCTGGCAAACACTGAAGTATACAAGGTGCCGTTTCAGTCTGCAGCCCAACATAAGGGAAGATGTGCCTCTGAAAAAAAAACAAGAGACCTTCACCATAAATCAAAGTGGGACGTTTCCCCAATCAGTGAGATTCTGCTAAGACCAATGAAAGTGACTTTAGGAGTGTCGGATGTACTGAAAAATCCAAATGTTTACAAAACGACAAGCCACTGATGTTTATAGCATTCAAAGAAAAGTGTTTGTGATGTTGAAATTATATTAAAACTTTCAGAGAGTCACAGCTCATATCCGGCAACTCTCCTAAAAACAAAAGCTTGAGAGAAAGACAGATGTCTAAAGAAATGTCTTCTTGTTAACATGGAATTGACTAATCTGTCTTTTTCACATATTTATTTCCAGCAAAATGACATGTGGCAGCTTTGAGATTATTACACGCAGGGAACGAGACGATCAGAACATCTGCTGCGGTTTCCAGCAGCTTTAGTTGAAGCGTCGAAAACGGAGACGAGCAAATAAAACGCAGCACAACAAGACAGTTGAATGTCTGTGTTCCTTCCACGTGTGACTAAAGTTTGTGCAAACTGTCAAATCTCATCTTGCGACATGCTGGTGTTTAAAACTCCGCCGGCTCACTCACTCACTCCCTCCCTCCCTCGCTGACTGAGGAGTGCAGGCAGCTCTCAGTGGAGGGACAGAGCTTCCTCAACTACAAAAGGAGGTCAGCCACCCGCGGTTTCTCATCTTGAAAGCGAAACAGGTTTCCGTTATTGTTTTATTTGTTCTGTCAGTGATGGACGCCTCCATTCCGCAACGAGGTGGCTTCATTAATTAATCAAACGCAGCCTTCTTATCCCAGGCGGAGGTGTTCCACGGTGGTTTCCTCTTTCATTCATCCCTCCGACTCAGGCACCTAGATGTGATATTTATGCTTTTGAGTCACACTGTGCCGCGCGAATTTCAGCCAATAACGGCAGCCACCTGCGGTGAAGATGAATATGTAAATTTGAAAAGTAGGTCGGAGATCAAATTTCATCAGGTGAAATCACAGCTGAAATATCCCTTCGCCAAGCAGGGCTTTTCAGCCAATCTGATTCCAGCACGACCTTCTGGATGGCTGCCATCGTTCACGTCGAGCTGATAAAAGTATTCGGTCGCCTTTCGTTTATCACTGGAAGCATAAAGGCAAGAAGCTCACTCGGGCCAGTGATTTAATTAATGCTGTCTGATCAAGGGAGTGTTTGGAGCCTTTGAGAAATCCAAACTGAGGTTACATGTAGCAGAATTACCACTTGCATCGTGACAATGCCTCCAACCTTCAGCCTCCAACACACCGTATCACAGAAAGCCAAATGGCAGGCTTAGTGGCCCGGTGTTATTAAAACTGCAAATATGCTCGAGCTTAATTTTATTTTCATTACTTTGCATTGCTTATTTTAATTAGTGGCCTTAATCTGCAATTAGCCCAGGGGTCGACCATACTCTTAGCGAAGGGAAAAAAAAAATTGCATTGTTTTCAAAGAAATTATTTGGACATGAATTTAATTAGAGCGTTAACCCATGACGGGTCAGTGTCACTCATTCTCAGTGCTATCGGCTGAAGTGATAAAAGAAAACCGGAATAGACGTAGCTAATTGATGTTCATGACAATTTAATTTTCATGCCATTAACTCGGAATATGGAGGATCAATACTGATCCCGTGAAGGACCGAGCCGGCCACTTCTATCGTTTACCAACAGAGGGGTGAAAGGACTTCCATTAGAGGCATGTTTGTACTGCTTCAGCAGCCTACAAGTGCATTACATGGCCAGTCACATTCACACATACATTCATACCAGTGTTGACAGCTCACATGCAAGTGACTCACATGACACTGCATGGAGGTGTAAAGACAGAGGTCGATAACAGGAGGTGCATCAGACTTCTTCAAGATTCAGTTTTGTAACTGGGTTTAGACTCACTCAGAAACAACATGCTTCTATCAGAATCTTTCCAAACTGCTTTTCACATTTTGGTTCAAATCTGTGATACTTCTGCAAGTCTGAGAAGCAGACACCAGCTATACAATGAAGTGTCTGTTATACAGCTGAAAGACAGGACCCACGTGTGCCAGAATTCAGCGTTTGGGATTCATGTTGGGCGTGTTATTTAAGTAAGCTTCAGAAACATGGTCCTGGTAGATGGGTCAATTTGATGTGGGATCTTTTCTTACAACAGTTCACAAGCTGAAAACGTGTGGGCACCCTGCTGAGAGTATCTTTGTAAATCTGATGAAGTGTGAGATCGCTGAACTGACAGTAACATCCGTGGCTGGAAGGTTTGACGGAACGGCCTTTCACACAAAGGTGCATCCACTCAATCAATATCAGCCGCTGGCAACTAACACAGAGCTAATGAGACTTTTAGGAGTTCGGCTCGCTTCAAGTTTCTGAATTTTTCCACTGTTGTCACTTTCTTCCCTGAGACACCAGCATGAGGAGCCCTTTTAAATTCCAGGGAGTTGATTGTCCCTCGGGTGCACTGTTACAGGAGAATGAATCTGAGCTCCCTCCTCGTGAACAACCTAAAAATCCTTTCAAAGGCACATTTCACATTGTTGACTGACAGAGTAAAAGTGACACCTGCACAATTTCCCAGGAGAACCTTTCACTGATTCCGTGAACAGCTGCACGAGCACGGGTCCATACAGTGTGGTATTCCTAATAAAGTTAATTTCTTGCTTCTTGCTGTGTAATTATTTCCTCTTGTTTGACTTTTTCATGTCAGCTAACGTCTTCATCTCAACGCTGAATGGGACACGCTCAGCCCTCATCAACATCCTGAGCTCCTGGGTGCCCGGTGAATACAGCCTGATGTGTGACAGTAGAGCATGAATGATACAGTAGATTGGGATGTGATCCAAATGCTTCTCTTTTTACTTCACAGAGGGCGAGTTCGGCGGGGGTGGAGAGGAGGCAGTGAAGAGTGGCCACCAGCTGGCTCCAGCTCTGCCTGCTGTGGCCGTATCAGCCGCTTCACTGGACAACTTTAATTCATTTATTCTTCTGCCTTATCTCTGAAAACGAGCACATGTGTCACCAGTCAGAGCAGAGAAAAGAAAGTCTTGGGAGGCAACTTTGGAAAAGAAATTTGTAAATGCAACGATGAAGTAAGTGACGCAGGCCGAGTTGTTTTTCAGATAGCTTTGTTTGCTGTGATTTAGAGGCGTCACCGAGCAAATTCCTTCTTATTTATACTCAGTGGCACCGAGTCATGCAAGTCTCATAGTTACATGGTGGTTTGAATGCTAAATAGCAGTAATAAAACACAGGGCTTTACACGAGTGCTTGTGCAGCAAAAAGAGTCAGACACCGTGAAGCTAAATGTTGGTCATATCTCAAACTGCACGTCAAGAATTATGAGATATAACCACGGAGAGAGATAGAGCCAAAGATGAGCAATTTGTGAAAAGAGCCAAGCAAAATGACCACATCCAGACTCTGACTGAGGACAGAGCTGCTCAATAAGTGAGATTTCCACTGACGAAACATATCACGAGCAACCCACACGTCCGTCTTTCTCGACCAGCTTTGTCCAGGCGTGGATCTCAGCAGGGCTGAAAGCGATCCCAGCTGACAATGTGCCAGATAAGAGTCAACACTCGGAACGAGTCACCTGTCCATCACAAAGCCGACACAGACAACTGCACGATCTCCCGCCCTCGCACTGACACCCACCACCAATTTGGAAGTACATATTTACCAAACGTTGCCTCTCTTTGTTGTGGGGAAGTATGCTGAAGTGTCCAAAGCGAAGCCCAGCAGGCAGAGAGACAGCACAGACTCCACACAGAGAAACCAGCAGATTCAAACCGTCTCACTCGATAGTGACAACATTTCTACATTTCAGCATGCAACTTACCTTCTCACATTAATTCAACAAAGCCACATGAGATGATGCCTAATGTCAAGAAAATTGAGACCCCCCCCCCTTGTCATGGTCAAATCTGAGGCCTCTGCCTCCCAGGGGCTAGGGGGATTGGGCCTCGGCCTCGGCCTCAGCCGGGGCCTCAGCCCAGAGAGTCCACGTTCATAAGATACAAGCACTCAAGTAAAAAAACACAAGAGCAGGAAGGAAAAGCATGGTGATGGTGAGCGAGACGCGGAGAGAAGTGATAAGAGGAAACATATGCAACACGAGAGAGTTTAAATGATTCGAAATGAATTGATTTTTAAAGTTTGCAGTAATCAAGTGAATGATGATGTGTAATCAAGTGTTGTTATGTAACAGTAATCATGAACTTGGGTTACGTGATTGTATTGAAGAGAGAACACACAATTATTAAGGTTAAAGATTAAAATCAATTCTAAGTTTGCAGCAGTTGATGTGGTAATGGAAGAATC